>APFE030854575.1:2617-45310 GCA_000404065.3 Pinus taeda | reverse complement strand
AATAGTGCAGCTTCAGGGTTTAAGTCATATACAAAACTTTTACGACCCTTTCTAAATGCATGAAAGGGTCTTTAAATACTACTAAACTAAAAATATCTATGAAACAAAATCCTACTAAATTGGTACCAGTAAATCTGGTCTACCTCTCAGGGGCGATCTGGCAGTCGGTGAAATGAGTCATGCCTCAGGTTTCTTGCCCTTAAACCTTAGCTGACTTATCGGGAGCATTGGTTCTACTTCTGGTGGTTTGTTGAGGCGTGAACTGAATTGGGCGACGAAGGTGGCATCCTGGATGTCAGGTATCATATAAGAAATAGCATCGGTTAGGCACTTCAAGACGTCTCTTTGGCTGTATGGTTTGATTAAAAAGAACCAATATGCATCCCATGTCAGACTGTTGACTCCAGCAATCAATCTTGCGCTTTTCTCCAAGTCCGGATAGCATGAATGCTCCAATATATTTGCTGTTGTTAATTGACCTGGAGTACATTGGGAAATTGTGTTAGATAAATACAATGTATTATTTACTAATTCAATTAGATTTCCACTAATTGTCCTGCATCTGGAAGTCGCTCTTTCTTCTTTCATCAGTTGTGATTGCCACTTTGTGAATAATATTTCTTTGTGCGATTCTAGAATTCTTGGTAGATTGGTTGCTCGACCTACATCTGAATCCTGCCATTCTATAAAGTCTGTCAATGTTTCTTCTGCCTGATCCAAGTCGGCCCTTGATTTTTCTACCTTTTCGTTTATAGACGCTGACAATTCGCACAATGGTTCTGCTCGTATGAGATGTTGACATAACAGCTTAACCTGATTAATCAATCCTTTATTTAGCTGGAGCGCTTCTGCTTTAAATTCATCTATCTTAGGGAGATTTTTCATTTGCTCAATTTGAGTGGTCAATTGAGCGGTTCGTTTGTCTTTTGCTTTTATTGATCCCTGAGTTGATATTCTTAACTGCTCCAGTGCCTCTGCTAGCTCCTTCTGCCTTTGCACCGCACCTTCATCTATCCTCTGTTTTTGCTCTTGTAATTGCTTGACTAGCTGGTTATTGTTCTGTTGCTGTGCTAGCAATTATTTTTCGGCCTGCTCTGCCCTCTGCTGGACTTCTGATAATCTCGCCTGTAGAGAAGAGATATCCTGATCCTTTGCTTTTAACAAATTGCTCACCTCCGTTTCTTTATCAATAGTCGCCGCCGAATATGCTCCGGCGAACTGTGATAGCGTGGTTAAGTCATCGGAGGGGTTGAATTTCTCTTTCCATACCACATTGCCCTTTACTGCTGATTCAGGGAGTGGGGAAGATTGATCAGTTCTTCTCCTTTTCCTCTGTCGCTTTACGACAAATTTATGCTTGGGGCTGTAAAATATATCTAAAGGGGGGATTTCTTCAATTTGCAAAATGATCTCCCCCATTGGATCTTTAGGAATTATCTCTAATCTTTTTGTTTTGGGTATGCCGCTGGTTTCACCTGAAACCGGTTTCGATGTTGCTTCCTGTGTATCGCCTTCCTTTGAACCCTCGCCATCTTTTGAGAACTCTAAGTTATTGATGATTGTACTGAATTGATTCCATTGTTGGAGCAAATTCGGATCAACTAATGGATCCTGGTTACCTTTAGAGCTGCTCTCCTCTTGGTTCTTTGTTTGGGTTTCTTTTTGTTGGTGTGCATTTTCCTGAGTTGGCTCCTGCCTTTGGCTATGCGTCTCCTCCTGCTGTGTTGATGTAGTAGAAGGTGGTGTATTATGTCGCTGTTCAGACTCGCTTGACCTGGCGGCTGTCGGCACAGTTGCTAACAGGTCCAGAGGCAGAGTTTGCAACCTCTGTTCTCTGATTCTGTTAAACTCAACTAGCCCTTCATCGTTATAAACATTTCGGGCAAGCGACTTGACTTGATACAATGATTCAGCTGATACGAACAAGTCTTCGAATTTATCTTCTTTGTGCTCGACCTTGGCCAATTTGGCCTGGTCGAGCGCATTATAAGTGATTTTTCTTGGATGGTACTTCCTCCTTGGCAGGGTAGCCAGAGTGAGAAAATTCATTTTTCCGGCTTCTTTCTCTGCATGCTTGATGTCATGCAGTGTATACATTCCAATTCTCAGTGGAAAAGAAGGCCAAACATGTTTTTTAGCCCTTTTCAGGGTTTGGGTAACCCCTTCAGCGCTGATTTGATAGGCTACCTCCCTGGCAAGTAACTTATCAAGGATGTAGAGTGGTAACACATGTGGTTTAGCCTGGCTGCCAAAAACTCTGATATAAGTGAATTTCTCCTCCCCAAACCAACTCACTACTGCAGTCAAATCTACAGCTGCTTGCTCGAACATTTTAGGGGCAGGCTTATTAAAAATTAAATAATGAATTGGTAACATAAAACCGTTGCAGATTTGGTACATGTGGTGCTTATAACTAGTCTTCTAAAATTTACGATGGTATATGTGAATGGGTGTGGGGTCTTGCGACGTCCATCTCCATTCCAGTACAGGAAATTCAAAATTAAAACACAACACATCCATAATATATGCACTATAGTAAAATGGCGGAATAACCCTTTCTGTGACACGATAGTCAGACCTGAAGTCAAGAATGGCTTTGGCTAACTTGTCGGACAATATATCCGCCCAGTCCATGATTTCCCCACTGCATGCTGCCTCTATTAGGGGAACCATTTCTATGGTGATATGGGTAGAGTCATGCATTCCCCATAGCCTACACATCAAAACTCCAGCATAACAATAAGGTGAAGACAGGGATTCAACTGAGTACTTACCCGAGGTCTCGTTCTTGTGTTTTACTGGATTATGTCTCCAGTCTCGAATAGGTTCATATTCAGTCTCGTTTTCTTCTCGAAACTTCTCCAAAAACGCAGCATTATACTTCTTCTCTTCTCGTGGCAGGTGATACATTAGCCGTAGGTCTTCGACTCGAAACGAGCCGAAAACTATCCCATCTGTAGATTCAAACAGTCTGTCAACAATTGGGAGTTCTTGGAGTGCCCACCTTACCACATCTGTGTAAGGAAGAACCTGTTCTTGGGTTGCTATTCTGTGTAGGAAGGAATCAGCCAAGTCTTTTAGATTGGCTTCGGACTTGCTGGTATTGTCGCATAAAATCTCTACTTTGGTCACCATTGGCCCTTTGGCCTCAATCAAATTATAGATCCCCTGCCAAGTGGTCTTGGGGAGTCCTAAGCATGTTGTGTCTGATATTAGTCCTTTGTTCTTCCCAGTTGGATCAACGACAGTTAGCCCTACGGCTGGCGGAGGATTAGGCATTGTAGTCTTCTTGGATTTCTTTCCCATTTCTCTTTCTTCTGTTTCCGTGAAAGAATTCTGCGCAGAGTGAAAGATAAGCGCAACACATGCAACGATATCATCAATCAAGAAGAATGAAGTACATATATATCTTGGTGCATTTACAGTAATTAATCGACTTAAGGTAGCCTTAGGAGCAAATACGTGGATGGCCTCAAGCCTGTTTTCTTATTAAATGATCATTACGGCCTGTCAGTCTTATTAATTACAATTGCTTCGATTAATGGATAAATGATTTATTTGAAGCATGTTGAGGGCTATTTGGCGGTTTGAACACGGATGAGCGGATTTTGCAAAGGATATGGCCTTAATTACGAATAAATCAAATCAAACTGCCTTTATGACTGTTACCTTGAGAAATGTGTGATTTACCTTTTGCAAAATCGGGCATCGGGGAAATGTTTGAATTATTGCATTGGTTTTTCTTGGAATCCCCGATCACCGATATCCGATATCGCATCGCATCAGGTATCGCTGGTAGTACCGCTTAGGATGAGGGCATGGTGAATCACCGATTGCCGATAGTGATATCGCATCGCATCGGACGAGGAGAAGCTTAGTTGCGCTTTAGATGTTATCGTCGATTTCCGATTGCAGATTTCGCATCGCATGGTAGCAAAGATCATTACTTGTGTCATTTTATGCTTTGCTGATATCCGATAGCGATTTCGCATCGGTGAAAACCAATATGTCCCTTTCATTATATTTTCTTTGTCATTGTGATATGCGATCTTGCGATCGCTTTATCGCAATGACGAAAGTAAATCGTTTTATATCAAGGTTTTTTGAATGGTTTTATTAAAAAGCCTCTTTGCGAAATAGAACCTTAAATTGATACCAATTTAAAAACAAAAATTAAAAAGGGACCCATTTCACATTATAATTTTTTGGAATTTTAGTGATATGAAATGGGGGGTTGTTGTAGGGCACAACACCTCCACAACAATATCCACACCAACCTGCGTAAGAATGGAGAGGATATGGGTATGGAAACCATCCACCTCAACAGTATCAACAACAATACCAGCAACAATACCAACAACCATTTCCATATCCACAATATCCACAGTCCATATCATTTCCGCAACAAAATTCTACATATCCACCATTCATGCCATTTCCACAGCAGAATCCATTACCATTGTTGACTCAACCACAACAGTTACAGCTACCCTCAAACCAACCTAGACCAACTCCATTACTAGCCCAACTAGTGGCAAATCTGAACAATAAAGTGGATAAGTCTGCATACACTATAGAGGAAGCAACATATTTTCCCACATATTCTATTCTTCCTCTAAATGATGTACATTTAAGGTCTGGAAAGGTGCTTAAAAAGGATTCTCCACCAATCATAGAAGAGCCAATTGAACAAGGAGAATCACCTGAAACATCACAATCTGAAACACAAATTTGAAAAGGGAAAACCATTATAACTAAAACACCACCTTATCCTGAGAGGTTAGTGGAACAACAAAAAGAAATGACCCTTCCTGAATTTGATATTTTAGATGAATTGAAAAATGCTTATGTAAAAATTCCTTTATTGAAGGTAATTAAAGAGATACCAATTTATGCTAAAACAAAGGAATTGTGCATTAAGAAAATAGGTAAAAAGAAGAAGGATCCTACTACAATCCAAGTCATTGGAAAATTAGCAAGCCTCATGTCCACACAAACCATTGTATAGAAATATATTGATCCTGATATCCATATGGTTACTATCTTAATAAATAATTTCTCAGTACCAAATACATTAATAGACTTGGAAGCAACTATAAATGTAATGACTATGGAGACAATGAAAAATCTGCATTTAAACAACATTAGATCAACTTCTACAATTCTAGAATTAGCAGATAGATCTAAAGTTGTTCTAGAAAGAACGCTGGAAGATATCATAGTCTCTTTGGATTAAATGGAATATCCTGTTGACTTCCTTATCTTGCAACCAAAAACAAATTTGGGAGGACATCCTCTAATCTTAGGCAAACCATGGTTAGCTACCGCTGATGCCTTTATAGGATGCAGATCAGGAAGCATGATTATTTCACATGGAGATGAAAGGAAACACATTGCTCTTTATTTACCTGCACAATCATCGTCTTTAGAATCAGTACTTGAAACTCAAGAACAACAACAAACTAAATCAGTTTTAAGTATAAATCAATTCTTTGACCTTAGAGAACAAGAGGAGAATGAAGACTTAATGGATCTTTTCATTTTAGAACCAAATATTTCAGAGCAACTTCCAGAGGTTCAATATGAAGCTACAAGTAATCTTTTGATCAATGTTTTCAGGAAACTTGTACTGTTCAAACTTTGCAAAATTCTTTTATAGACATCTTTCCTGTAAACACATTCTCCAATCCAACAACAAAAACAATTGAGATATATCCTGGAAAACATTTGAACATTGGAAACCAGTTGCAATCAACACAAGAACAAGAGGTAATTGCATTATTACAAAAATATTCAAAAGATTTTTCCTGGGATTATATTGACATGAAAGGAATCCATCCCAGCACATGTATCCACCACATCTATACAGATGATCAAATCAAACCTGTAAGGCAACCTCAAAGACGAATGAATCCCATGATGAAAGAAATAGTGAAAGAGGAACTGCAAAAATTGTTAAATATTGGATTCATCTATCCTATTTCAGATAGTCAATGGGTTTCTCCATTGGTAATAGTACCAAAGAAAAATGGAAAATGGAGGGTATGTGTAGGCTATCGGGAATTAAACAAAGCCACATTAAAAGATCATTTTCCCCTGCCATTCATTGACCAGGTTCTAGACTCATTAGCTGGAAAGAAATTTTTCTCCTTCCTAGATGGGTTTAGTGGGTACAATCAGGTTAGAATAGCAACAGAAGACCAAGACAAGACAACATTTACTTGCCCATGGGGAACCTATGCATATAATGTCTTGCCATTTGGTTTATGCAATGCACCTGCAACTTTCCAAAGAGCAGTGCTTGCAATATTTGCTGATCTAGTCCACGAATGTGTAGAGGTTTATATGGATGACTTCACAGTTTATGGAAACACATATAATGATTGCCTCAACAATCTTGAGAAAGTCTTGAAACGATGTATAGAAACAAATTTGTCATTGAGAAACGAAAAATGCTATATGATGTTAACAGAAGGTATAGTTTTGGGACACCATATTTCCGCTTCAGGAATTAAGGTGGATCCAGCAAAAATCCAAGTCCTAGTTAACTTAATGCCACCTACGACACAAAAAGAGGTAAGAATTTTCTTGGGCTATGCAGGCTACTATAGAAAATTCATTGAAAACTTTAGTAAAATAGCCCAACCTCTATTCAAACTATTAGCAAGAGATGTTGAATTTCAATGGAGAAATAGTTGTCAAAATGCATTTCAAATATTAAAAGAAAAATTATCAGTTGCACCCATTCTCCGTGGGCCAAACTGGTCTTTTCCATTTCATATTTCAACTGATGCATCTGATACCGCGATAGGTGCCTCACTTGGGCAGAAAGAGAATCTGTTCAATTATGCAAGATACTTCATAAGCAAGAACTTAACACCTGCAAAATTGAACTATACAGTCACAAAAAAGGAAATGTTAGATGTAGTACATGCAGTAAACAAATTCAGGCACTATATAACATGTTACGAAGTTTTTATTCATACAGATCATTCAGCAATAAAATATTTGATGAATAAACCCATCACCAATGGGAGAATAACAAGATGGTTACTGTTATTGCAAGAATTTAACATCACAATACAAGACCATCCAGGCAAAGAAAATCAAGTGGTTGATTTTCTGTCCCGCATACATTCACCCATCGACCCAAATCCAGTTGTAGACAACTTTCCAGATGAACACCTGTTTACAATAATAGTGAAAACACCATGGTTTGCAAACATAGCAAATTATTTATCTTCTGGGAAGTTTCCAACACAATTCTCTAAGAAACAAAAATGAAAAATTATTAGAGAAAGCTCTATATATAGTTGGGTAAATGGTGATTTGTTTTATACTGGTTCAAATTTGATAATCAGAAAATGTGTGCAAGAAGATGAAATATTAGAAATCCTGAAAGCATGTCATGATGAACCATGTGGTGGTCATTTTGCAAACTAACGAACAACCTATAAGGTGCTGCAATTGGGCTACTACTTGCCAGCCATCTTCAAAGACTCCAAGGCATATGTCAAACAATGTGACAGTTGCCAAAGAACAGGGAGACCAATAGTAGCAGACGAGATGCCGCTCAAACCACAAGTCCTCATAGAACCATTTGAGCAATGGGCGCTAGATTTTGTCAGACTTAACAATCCACCATCAAATGGCAAGAGGTACATCTTAGTATGTACAGATTATGTCACTAAGTGGGTGGAGGCAAAGGCAGTCACCAGAGCAACATAAAATATAGTGGTCACCTTTCTCTTTGAAGAAATCTTTGTCAGATACGGAGTACCCAGACAAATTGTAACAGATCAAGGAGCACAGTTTACTTCAAATTTGGTACGAGATCTTACAGAGAAATACAAGATCAAGCACAGGAAGTCGACACCATATCATCCTCAAGCAAATGGGCAGGTCGAGTCAACAAATAAAGTCCTAGAAAATATCATGACCAAAACAGTACAGATGAACAAAAAAGATTGGTCTGAAAAATTAAGGGATGCACTATGGGCCAATAGAATCACATGGAAAAATACAACTGGCTTTAGCCCATACTAGTTGGTATACGGAAAAGAGGCCTTACTACCCATAGAGTTTCAGATACATACATACAAACTAGCAACCGAATTAGGACTGGACCTGTCTGAAGCACAACAACAACAGATCATGGAATTAAATCGACTAGATGAGCATCGTCAGCAGGCCATAGAACATTCCACATTGGTACAACAACAAAGAATGAAGTGGCACGATAGATTTATCAAACACAAGACATTTCAGAAGGGAGACTGGGCACTACTGTTCGACTCCAAATTCAAATATTTCAAAGCCAAATTCACAACACATTGGCTAGGCCCATATGAAATCGAAGAAATCTTTGACAATGGAGCAGTCAAGATCAGGACAATTGACCTAGAACCCACATCATTTTTGGTAAACGGACCTAGGATCAAAGTTTATAACATGCCTATTAGCAAGGAAGCATTTATGAAACAACTGGTAGAAGATACAGAACTGGAAATCATGGCACCACAGACTCAACCATCTTCCAGTCCTGTAGAAAATAAAAAAATTAATTGAAAAAAAAAAAAACACAAAAAAAAACATAATAAAAAAAATAAATTGTTTGCTAGTGAAAACCAAGAAACTGGCACTAAGTAAACATGAATTCATAGGGGAAAACCAAGGCAACTTGGACTCTATGAATTCCTTTTTCTTGTTCTACTGTTCTCACAAAAATTCATTGCAGGATATCCTCCACACACATCTGACTTGAGGACAAGTCAAATCTCAAGCAAGGGGGAGGATTGCACAAGACCTTCGGTTGTGCAGTCAAAGTACAGATGGAACTTGTATTGTTAGGAGTTGGGACCTGAACAAACATATCAAAGGAACCTGAACGACAGTCAGCAATTCAAGAACCAGAGCATGCAGAAGGAGAGGCAATAAATTCTACTTTTCAATCTATCTACAACATTTGAGCAATTGATTTCATCCCACTTGTACAGACATCATCCAGGGGAGTATATGTATAGTCATTTTGTGCTTGAAAATTCAAATTTTTCTTAGAAATTTTTAGTTTTGTTAAGTTGAAATTAGTACCTGAAGATACCCTTATCATCCCTATTCTTGTAAATACTATACCCTATATTCCTTATACATATCCTATAACCCTTATACATCCTATCTCATTTCATGTACATACACATCCTATCTCATTTCATGTTCATTACCCCCTAAGTAGTTTTCTTTAGAAGCATAATGGGACCAAACGAGGACAACATTTTTCAACATTACTTCAACATTTTTCCAACCTGCACATACAATTCAATGATTAGAAATGGGGATAATTTTAAATATGACCCAAGGTAGTCATTTTAAAATTATAAGTGTACATAATCGCAATATGTAGGTGTGCATATAACTTTGGAAGTAATGCGCAATATGGAAATCTATTTGAATAATATGCAATATGAAAAGACATTTGCAATTAATGCGCAATATGGGAATATATTTGAAAAATATGCAATATGGAAAGACATTTGTATAATGCGCAATATGCAATACAACTTTGGATATATATATGCCATGTGTAATGCGCGAAAAGGAACAAGGCAACATGCGCTATATGCATAATGGAATAAGGTTATATGTATAATGGAATATGACCGCATGCAACACAAAGTCAAATTTATACGTGGCAGAAGGGTATTGCATATTGGCAAAGGGTTATTGCAATTCACGCATGGTAAAAAATGATTGCATATACAAGTGAATGAAGCGATAGGTCCGTTTACGGCACACACACTATGGTTTATATGATGGTCTTATGAAACAAAGCAATCATACGACATGCAGGGAGCTCATAACACGGTAGCTAAGGCAGAGATGGTTATGATTGCAACGACAGTCCACATGAGCACCAAACCAATGCATCACGAAACATAGGCCAGCACAAGCGTACGAGATGAACAACGTGGCATGGCGATTGTCGACCATTGCACCATGCGCTGCACAAGCAGACATGCGCCTATGTTTAAATCATATCCATAACTTGGCCATCCTCATGATTCAGTCGGGCGACTGGTCAACAGGACCACCATGTGTTGCAGCTGCCAATAAGAAATTAGTGCATAGTACAACCACGAAACGGTCATGAATTGACCAACAGTCTCCTGCATTGTTTAAAACAACTTCCTCATTGCTGAATAGCTCAGAACGATTGTGTATTGAGAGTTGCATAGTTGCAAGCCAGTAAAAGGGAAACTGAAGCAGATTTGTGGAGATATAAGAAGACATCCCGAACGCAACGCCAATTGATCACTGAAATCTCAGGATTATTCAGTCAGCCAAACACAACTACAGGGATTCGGAGCGCCATTTAACAATCCTCAGCGCTTGTCGATAACCAGGTAAAAATGCCGAAACTACGCCATTAATTCTAGAATTAATAACTCTAGGGTCAGTTGACAACAGTTTAATGAAACACGGCTAGGTGATAAGATTCGTTGGTGTAGTTGCATATATCACAGCATGAAAGTTAAGAAACAGCGCGACAATCTAAACCATATCTTGTTGCATGTAAAACACGTCAACAACATAAGCTCGCATGTGTATTTTTGCAAGTTGAAACAGAGCTTATATAACAGAGGAGGCAGAGTCATATTTGCTAGTGCCGAGGATGCAATTTTTGATGTGTTTATATAACCGATTTCGTTTTGGATTGTTTGGTCGATTTTATTGTTTGTATGGCCGATACATTGCACGTTTTTAAATGGCAACAACCTGTAATGTGCACAAACATGTAGATTGTGAGTTTTGTTTTGGTTGATATAGGGGATTGGAATGCAAGGTATAGCAAAGACTACCAAAAGGCCGAGCCATTTAAATGTGCTGATGTTTTTCAAAGTTTTCAAAAGGTTGAGCATTTAAATGCGCTGTTGTTTGTCAAGTTATCATATATATATGAGGCCGAGCGCTATTTGATTTTCAAATTTTCATATATATAAGGCCGAGCGCTGTTTGATTTTCAAGTTTTCATAGATATAAAGGCCGAGCCATTTGAGGAAATGCATTGTTTGTTTTTAGTGACTGTATATACACAGTGAATGTCTACCTGTTTTTAGTGACTTTATATACACAGTGCAGGGTGTTAGGCATATATGGAACAGTATAAGAATGATGCCTAAAAAAGTACATTAAGAAAACCAAAGGCCATCATGAAAATGTTGTTTTCATATGTATTTTTTTCCGTACAGAGTTTAGCATGTTGACAGAGATATACAGGTGTTTAATTGTTTGGACAGGGGATTTAAAACTATGTTGCTTCAGAGAGAGGGTAAACAGAGGTCAAGGAAATTGAATTAAAATTGTTGCGAAAGAGCAGGTAAGCTTCTCTGATTTCGGAATTTCATTTTGGAAAAGAACAGTAGTTGTAAATTATTATTGTTAAGATGAAATTAATGACAGCAGAAGCGTATATCCACTGGTTTTCAAAAAACAATGTCAGCCAAAATAGAGCCCAAATTTCAAATAGAGAGCTGGAAGAAGGAAACCATAGAAAAACTTTACCAGGTAGGATTGATAGGATTTTTGCAAAAGTTTGATGGCCATAGTGAAGAGATAACTAGGGACTTCATAAACAATTACAGTCTGGACCAAACACGGGTAGGATATGTTATTATTCCTCTGACTCGGGAATATCTTTCCCAAGCTCTAGATCTTCCAATGATAGGTGAAAAATATCACAAAGGCCTGCACTTCAAGGAGAAAGCATGGAATTTCTTCCTTGAAAAGAACCGAAAAGGAACTTTTGATAGAACCAAGGGGATACCAAGAGAATGGTTCAATGAACCATGGGGTGAGTTGGTTCTAGTCATCCAGAAGTTTTTGACTTGTGAACGAGGATATAGTGTTGCCCACCTATATCATATCCGACGTTTACAACATATTAAGGGAGAAGATAGGATTAACTTGCCATATTTCCTCTTTAGAAGCCTCTTGAGATTGATTGAAACAGTGAGACATGAACACAGGCCCAAAGCAGCACAGATTTACCACCAGGGATTGATAAAAATCCTGGTTGAGTATCAAGTGAGGTCACAAGGCATAGTTTGGAGGGAGTTCATGACTAGAAACCAGTTTAATGAACAGGTTGATGAAGTGCAGGATAAAGTAGAGCAGGAAAACAGAGGATTGATGAGTTCACCCTTGTATCCCAGAACTAGAGCTAAACAGCAAAGTAACATGGCCATGGAGGAAAATGAAGTATCTGTTATGTCTATTCCTAGATGATTTAGGAATAAAAGTCCCATTGACATAGAAAAGGAAGTAGAAACATATTACAAAAGGAAACATGTAGAAAATGACATTGCATGGGAAGTATTTGAAAGGGATTCTTCATATGATGATGCAGCAATAGCATCATTAATCAAAACTACACAGGATTTTGAAAAAGAAATCAATTTGGGAAGAATCAGGGACTTAACTGACCAACTAGAAATTAGTAAAATTGTGGAAAAACAATTAAAAGAGGAAAACAAGGCAAGTAAGAAGGATAATACTAGGTTGGTAAAGGAAAATGAAAAGTTAAATGAAGATCTAGGAAGATTAAAATGGAAAAACGATCTACTTTCTAAACAGGCATTTAAATGGTTAAAGGAAAAGAACATGTGGCAGGCAAAGTATGAAAAGTAGAAGGTAAAGGCAGCTTTGTTCAGGGAAGGGCATGACTCAGGTTTGGATTGTTTGGTCAGGGCAGCACAATAGGAGGCATCTACAGGAACCGCATATACTACAGAGAGAAGAAGATAAGAGGAATAAGCAAGCATGGGGACATGCTTGATGATCAACAAGGGGGAGATGTTGGCACTCAGTTTTGGTCTTGTTTTTGCTCTAAGAAACTTACTAATCCATCTATTTACCATCCATTTTTCACTTTATCCATCCCATTTTGATGTATTTTATATCCATTCAGGTATTTAATTTTAATTTTTCAAATTCTAAAGTTTTTATGAAAATTTGGTTTTAAGTGCAAAAATTGGCAGATTCAGAAATTCCTGTAATAGCTATATGGTTGATATGGTTGCAGGACACTTGAGCACGAATTGGTTGCATGGATGGATAGCTTGGGAACTAGGACTAAGCCAGCTATGCTTAGTTTGAACATAACAAGCTTTATTAGGCCCATTTAGTGCTAGTCAATCATGACTAGTCATTCAGAAATCCCATAGAAATAGGGTAATTTTGAGATTCTATGGGATTGACCATATCTCTTGGAATGGGAGTGATGAATTCGACTTAGAGAGATGGATAAGAGTAGATGGGTTTGTTTGAATGATTATAGATCAGTTTGTTTCATGAGACTTCTATTTAAAAGCCAAAACTTTGATGGCTTAGGTATTGACTTATTATACTTTTATGTTGAGACACTTTTGGATTGGAGAGTTAATTTGAAGAATTGTTTTATTATTATTTTGCTGTTAAATTATATGGATGTGTGACTGAATTTGAGCTTCTGATATCACTCTTCAAGTGTGCAAAGCAAGGGTGGAGGGCCCCCATTCCAAGCTAAGTACACTTCCTTGTTAACTAGTTTTATTTCCTATAATCTTGTTATTGTAGAACTAGTTTCATGCTTTATTGCAAATTGGTTTATGGCTAATGTATGGTGATTGATTTCATTAGATCTTAGCTTTTTCATCATTTTATTAAGTTGGAAAAAAAGGTGCTGGAGTTGAGCACTCATTCTGTTAACTTGGTGAACTATAACTAGTTTCCTTTGATTACATGCAAGTAGTTTTCTTATGTAATTTTGGCATTAAGGTGAATGAATTATGATGAAACATATTATGTGTCTCTTAAGTTAGGAGCCTTATTTCATTGATAATTTATCCATCTTAAGTTCTTAGTTTCAATCTATGATTCATTAAGTAGTAATTTAGGTAGAAGTGGACTTCTTGAGTTAAGAACCATTTCAGTGTTTTTCCTCTTTTCAAACCAAGTGAATTGGAGTTGTAGTATGTATTGCTTTAGTTTTTGAAAAACTTATCCTTCAAGGTTTGATTACATCTGATATTCACACATAGTGAACTTGCCTCAAAGTGTTACCAACCCGGATTGATAAGAAATATTTGTGTTAATTTCAGTAAACAAATTAGCTCAACAGCAAGTATGCCAATGAGATACTCAGGCGATTCCACATGGAGAAGTGCAAGCCCATGCAGACTCCTCTAGCTGGTAACTGGAGGAAGGAGGATGCTAATTCAGGTGAGTTAGTAGTTGCTACTGTTTATTGGCAACTTGTGGGTTCGCTGATGTATTTAGTGAACACACGACCAGATTTATGCTTTGCGGTGAACCAACTGAGTCAAGCTATGGTTCAACCTACCAAGCTATTTTGGAAGGAAGCGAAGCATGTGCTAAGATACCTCAAAGGCACATCTCAGTATGGATTGTGGTACAGATGGATAGAGGGAGTGAAGCTTCAGGGCTTCACAAATGCAGTTGGGCAGGGAGTCCATCAGACCAGAAGAGCACTTCTGGAGGAATCTTCAACCTTGGTTCAGCTGTAATTTTTTGGTATAGCAGGAAACATAGGTCAGTCGCACTTAGCTCAACAGAGGTTGAATACATGGCTGCTAGTCAGGAAGCATGTGAGGCCATTTGGATGCGGAAGATTCTAGTGGGATTGATTGGTTAGAGGATGGATCCAACTATGATCTACTGCAATAATAAGAGTTTTATAAAACTCTCTAAGAATCCAGTATTTCATGACATGTCCAAGCACATAGATATCTAGTATCATCATCTTCGAGACTATGTGGTGAAGAGGATGATGTTGTTGATGTATGTTTCGACCGAGGAACATGATGTAGATATTTTTACTAAGGCATTGTCAAAATGCAAGTTCGAGTTCCACAGAGACAAGATTGGGGTGACTGATAATCCCTTTCTTGTTGAGAGAGAGTCTTGAAAATACCAACAAGAAATGCTAAGAATAGAAGTGCTAAAAATAGCACTGTTATAAATGGCATTTTGGGATACATTCCAATTTTAGTTAGTTCCTAAACTAAAATTGAGAATTAAAATTCGAATTTGATCTTAGCAGCTGTTTGTATAATAATTAATTAATTCATCTTTAGTTAATTAGTTGTATGAAATCAAACATGAATTCTATGTGAAGACATGCAACAGTTTCTTGATTGATTGAGGAAATTATCCCTTGTTTAAAGGAGATTGGGATGAGTTGTACTTTGAGTTGTAATTAGTTGGCTCAGTTATCTGAGTTAAGTCCAGTTAGATTAGTTCAAACAATTTGTTGAACTGATTGTGAGTTTAGTTAGTTAATGCATGCATGCATGTAGCTACTGCACTTCAAATAATTGAATATTCTCTCATAAATAACTCATGCATGTCAGTTCAGTCAGAGACCGAGTTGAGATCAAATGATGGGACAATGTACTATCAGTTGTAGTAATATTCCATTGAGGATATCTCTGGCATGTAGAAGGAATTCATTACTTTGAGATTGCGCAGTTACTTCTGAGTTTGATGAGTGTGTGATGAGGCCAATTCACACAGGTGGTAGCATTGGACCGCAAGAGAAACTGTGCAAGGAAATAGGAGGCTTTGAGGGCTGAGGGAAGGCATATGTTGTGTCTATTCAGTCAGTGAGCTATATTGAGGGATTGTATCGAGAGTTGGATAGCTTGTGAGCTAAAGCTTTGTGTAATCTGGACCTATTTCCACTTGTATGATAATACAGTGATTGAGATTTTTAGCTGAGGCTTTCCCCAGAGTATTCTTCTGTGTTCATGTGTGATTGATTTCTCATTCTCTGTTATATGTGTTCTATTTGATCTTGCTCATAATTGATTAAGCTTCCGCAAGTTTGTTTGTAGAAGTAGATCAAGTATTTTGCTTTAGTATATTGCATTAATGAGGTGATCTACAGTGGGAATTTCTACAATTTCAACTTCATAATTAAAAACAATTGCTCATCATTTGCTTCATGTGCATAGGTTTCCTTATGGTGTTTGTGAATATAACGGGTAACTTTGTCAAATTTTATGTCAAATTCATGAGAAAAATAGCATGTAAATAAAGTGTTGAACAACAGCAAACAAATATACAGAAAGCCATCAAAATGAACACTTAACACAGTGTTTTGATGAAGGATTTCACCCCTCCTAGGCTACATATCCTTGGTCCAACTTCCATGGTTTGGGCCTTTATATTAGCTCAAAATGGAAAAATTGTTGTTTACAATGCTCTACTAGTCCTAAACCCTACTTCAATGTGCTCAAAACATCAAAATCATCTATGAATGACTTTTTCTGAGCCAAAATTGGTCAAAAATTGCAAAATTTATGGCCTCTTCAGTTTCCCCAGGAAAACTCCACCAAAACTGGAGAAACTCGAGTTAAGTTGGCCAAATTTTGAGAAAAGCCAAATTTATCGGACCCGCGAAAAGATCTACCAACTTAATCCACACTTTAATTATGGATAAGCACAATTTAATTAGTGTTAATATGTAGTTAGTGCATTAAGTGCACAATTAATGCTAATGTTGGCCTTCGATTTTGTGGTGGTGGTCACATGTGAAGGGGGTTGGCCCTCTCCTCCCCCAACTGCCACCATTAAACTCTTTAAATGGAAATTGTGACCATTGTATTGTAAGAACCAATGGTGTGGCATAACAGTGGAGTGTGGGGCTTGTGCAGGCGAGGTCATAGGTTCGACTCTGCCGACTTGCCAATAACCTTTGTCACTACACATTGATGGATAGGTCATTGGGGAGGGACATGTGGCAGCCTCCGAGCTTTCCACATGTCTTCTCTTCATTGATTCTTGCCTGTCCAATGAACTAAAACCAACTCATCAAACTGTAGACCAACCGTAATGTGCCACTTGGTGTGAGCTCACTAGCCATTGACCAAACCTTTGACATTCACAATCACTTGCCACGTCAGCAGTACGGATTGTTGTTTGTGCAGTGATTGTACTTTTGTTTTCAAAATTCCTCTGTTTGGAAGAGCAGACAAAACTCGATATCTTTCTCATACGAGCCCCGTTTTGAGTGAAACGAGTTGCAATGGTATTGTATCACCGAGGCAGACGTGGTTGTTCAATGTTGGGCGATTATGAGAATTTTTATTTTTGAGCTAACTATTGATCACCTAGTGATGTGCTTAAGGTGTAATATGGGAGACTTTCTAGTGCTAGCCCCTAGCACTAAAACATTGTGAAACATGCGAGTCTCGATCCCCTTTAGGCCCCTTTGCTTCAACCCCTTTCTTTAATATTTCTCATATGATCGAGGTCTTGAACTAGGTGCTTAGCTCGAAGGCGTTATAGCCTTTAAAAGACTATCTGGTGACTTTTTTCCTTTAATACATGAAATCTCGTACTTCGAAAATTTCTGATGTTTTCCATTGGTATTTCCTTTGGACCCTTCCGATCGTCGATCTGTGGGGTTGGGCCCACCAAAGGTATCACAATTGCCATACAGGAGAGAGAGATGAGTACGAGTTGTTTTTGAAGGGGTTCATGAGTGGTAAGTGGTAAGTGAGGGGGGATTGTGAAATGATATGAGAGGGACATGTAGCGGAGGGGTTTGGCGAAGAAACTGCTTTTGGTAACCCCCCCCCCCTGCTGATAAAGGGAAACATGGCAGGGGCAAGGAGGGGGCGAAAAGGCCTGGGAGTCGCTTATCTAAGCGGGGTCAATCTGGGTCATCCATAGATGGGGGATGTTAAATGAGCATGTGGCCTTTGAAAGGGATGAACTCATCAGCTTTTAAACTCTATAGTATAAAATATCGCATCTGGGGAGTTCCCGCATATCCCAATCGCAAGCCGGGAGGGACTTCGATGGAGGAGGGACTTTGCTTTATGCCATCATCTATTGCAACACTGATGACATCATCAGTGCCATGTGGCACCTCCTAAGTGGTGACACGTGTCACTTCGAAATTCCACCATAATACCCCTGAAAATATTGAATATGTGTGCCACGTGTCGTCTATACTGCCACATCATGCTGACATCAGCTACCATGTGGATTCATCTAGACCAATGGTGCTATGCAATGTGGTCCCTCAAACGAGAGACAAAAGGCTCACTCATCCTTGCTTTTCCGTTGATTTCCTTTGTTAAATGTTTTCAGCCTTCCCCAACGATTTAACACCATTATCGCAACAAAGCAATATCGAAAGGTTTTTTAGAGTTGTATCCCCGCTGTCATGCCGATTCATTGATTCTGATGTCTTGGACCTTGAAATCCTTCAATATTCCTGATATGTCGATAGACCAAACCCGCCAATATGTTATTCACAATATCGACGAATCGTAGATTTTGTTGTATACCCCTGCCGCTGCCTCCGAAGATTCCCAATTTGCGATTTGTGATGGCCTGTCGTCTTGTGATTTGCAATGGCCCACCATCTTTTGATTTGTGATATCATAAATCAACCAATCACAGACTCCGATATCTTCCTTTTCCATCACTTCAGTAAGGCCATGATTTTGATTTTTGATGAGCCTAGCCCTTAGCCATTTTTCCTTTGTTTAATGGCTTTGGAAGGGTATCTTCACTTTGCTCTAATTTCTAATCCAGGAGTCTATTTTTGGACTTCCATATACTGTTGGAAATCCTGTTCCGAGAAATATGAAATGGAGAGGGTCCAATTTGGATTTGAGTGCCTCTATGGTCTGGAATATGGCTTAAAACATCACTGCTCTTTAGCAACTTTGATCAATTGAAAACTCATAATGTAGTGAGTGACAACATTTTCAACTTATCTCCCTATGATTTTCCTTAAATTTCAAGTAGAGCACTCATTGGATGAAGAATTCAATTCATCATGCAAGGAGTACACATGTTTCATACTTTAGATGGACCCTGCTGTGCGAAAAATGAGAAATACATGAAAAACATTATTGCAATCATGTTTTTTCATGTATTTCTCATTTTTTCGTGTAGTAGGGTCCATCGGAAGTGTGCAACAAGGATTCTCCTTGGATGATGATTTAAATTCAACATCCAACGAGTTCTCCTGATCAAAATTCGAGTACAATCGTAGGGAGATGAGTTGAAAATAGAAGTTGAAAAAGTAGTTTTTTATTTTTTCCCTCTAAAATTTGATGATGCAACCTAATCTTATTTTATTATTTCCACTATTATTTCCTTAGGAGGCCCATTTTAAACCTCAAAATTTCTCTAATGTCTAAAAATATGTAGATATTATCTTTCCTATCTACAATAGTTATTTGAATGTCCATATCAAAATCTCCATCTCAGTCTCCATGATGAACCACAATTGATGGTTTGAAACCCATTGATGAAATTATTTTGAATGTGGCCTTACCAAAAATACTTCCTTGAGAAGATATGATGTCTTAGATTTCCAAGGTTATTTGAATCTGGTTGCATTGACCAGAATATTTTCTCTAGAGGGAGAAGTCAAGGCTTCTCCAATCCTTGTCTTATCTTTAGAGGGAATTGACCTCAAAATTCAAGATGAAAGACCTAAAAACTAGATGTGTTGAGAATCTACCCTCATTCATGAATTATAAGGGTTAAAGCATTAAAATTTCCATGGATATTGAAAAAAATTCTTGGTTTTTATTTTTAGGGATGACATTAATGTTAAAAGATAGGAAGTTGGTGACTAGCGTTAGGGATTCCTTTTGATAGACTTTGAGATGTTGAGAATCATAATGAATAGTATTTTGAATTTTTCATTCTATAATATCTAAGTGTCCATAAATATTAAGGATTTGGACTCCTAAATATAGGAATATGTTAAGCCATTGAATTAGGGCTTCTTACTCAGTAGTATTGTTTGTACATTCAAACTCCATCCTACATGAGATGAAGCTACTCTTCTTAAATGAGTCAATAATAAGACACTTGGTACTTGCACCTTTAAAAAATTTAGATATGTCAAAGAGAAAGGTACAGATATCTAGATTGGGACCTCGAAGAATAATTAGGATCATAGTTTTAACTTCGAGAGGGACACTTTTTAGGTTTCTAACACTTGATTGGTCTTCCATTAGCATGGAAAGAGTAATTTGAGATCGTTGTTTCTTAGGGATTAACAAGGGTTGAGCATCAAATTTCTCAAAGAAAATTTTACCATATAACTTCTTAGGATAGAAAATTCTATAGTGGATAGCTCATTGGGTGCTTTAAACCAGGTGACGTTATGTTTCATATATTTTTCTCATTATATTATTCTTGTACAGTACTCCTTTCCACAAAAGCCAAATATGTGACCATTATGATGCAAAATATCCTTTGAGTTTACTATACCAATACTTGCTTAGTAGCATTCATAGATTTTATGGATGTCCATGACTACAATGTTGATAATATGGTAGATTTCGAAGTCTATGGAGAACCTAATGAGGGCATATTTTGATTCTCTTATCACCTTGTAGGTTTTAACCCCATACAAAAATTATCTACTTATGAATTCTAACAAACTGAAAATAAACAATGGCGAGAGAATAAAACATGAAATAGATATACACAGAGTTTCTCCTAGATCCTAAAACTGGGACTACTAGATTGATTTCATTATATTCCTTTCAATTTTACAATATATATATATATTATATATAGATAAACATATCGAAGAAACCATAAACATGAATCTATTAATCCTGGAGTAGAACATAACCATAGGTCTCTTGATCAGATCTACAAAATACCGTGGGAAGAAAACCATCGTGCCAAAAACCATGTGCAAAATACATGCACAAAACCATGGGTACGTCTGTCCCCCCCCCCAATTGAGCCTGACACAACGAAGAAGGGGCTAGCCTCCCCCCTTCTAACCCCTCAACTTCACATGTGGGGCTAGTCGTGGAAAGAATATAACACACACGCAACACACCTTAACTTAATTCTAGTCTTATTGGATTATATTAGCTCAATTTTTGGTTGGAGTAACCTCTACTTTCTTTCATTTTGGAGTACGATATGACATTGACCAAGTAGTTATAGACATTCTATTTTAATATTTGATGGTTAGAAATAATATATGGGTCTAACTCTCATTCCTTTTCTCATACTACTAAGAGTTGGTCACTGCAACTTTCCACATGAACAAGAGTTTAGACTACTCTTCTATTGATGTCTATCATTAGCTTATGTTGTTAGGGATTCATTTTTCAAATATCCAAATGGAAATGTTGGATTTAATTTTCTTTGGGTATTTCATTATGTTTTTCTCAATGGGTGATGTAA
The DNA here is from genome assembly GCA_000404065.3 of Pinus taeda. Classification (NCBI taxonomy): domain Eukaryota; kingdom Viridiplantae; phylum Streptophyta; class Pinopsida; order Pinales; family Pinaceae; genus Pinus; species Pinus taeda. Next base: position 24,064 of record APFE030854575.1, on the reverse strand, counting down.
TTGAATTACTCGTGGATGGGGGATATGTGTTAGGAATAAAGAATTATACTCTAGGAGGATCACTATTTTTTATAATTCTATGGGGTATTTCTCGAGGTAAGGGGTCCAGTCTCTTTTAGGTTTAGTAATATTAGGGAAAACATTTTTCTTCTTAAAGGATATCTCTGTATGGTGTTTAGACCGCTTCTCCCTAACATTTATTCTAGTGATTAATCTCCTAAACAATACATTTTCCTTTGTTTCTTCTTCTTGGGAGTTATTTATCTCATTGAATATTTCTTCATAATTAGGCACATAATTTATTTAGGGAAATATTCATTAATGAATCTATTCGCCATTAGATTCATGGCTTATTTTCATTATGGAAGAGTTATTTCAAAATGATTCTATTGGTGGTAATGTTAGAAATTTTTTATGGCTAAATATTCCATATTTACGTTCAGGCTAGTCGCTAGTAGTTTAGTGGCTTTGGGTGGAGGGTTTGATATTTTGATAAAGGGCCTATAGCTTTGCTTCATTATTTAATTTCTTCCATCTCTTGCGAGAGCATTGTAAACCTTCAACATGTACCTCCAATCCTCACTGGGAGGTCATGAAAGAACAGTTAAATCCAAGCAAAGAATTTAAAGACAAAATACTCGTAAAACAACAACAATAGTAATAATCAATTAAGAGAGATATAACATACTTATATTTTTATAAATTGTCATATCCCTCTTGATCTTGGTATTCTTGCATCTATTATGAAATTTAATCAACTTCATCATGATGGCATTGCTTCTTTGCAATATCCAGGGTTTCTTGCTTCAGCGAAAACATCCAATCCTATGGTTTTGCTCATAAAGCGTCTGGCTTTATTATCAAAATCATTTTTTCTTGCTAAGGTTTATAAACCCTAAATATAAAAATATTCTATTTAAACATGTGATGGTTCAATCTAGGATTTTGTCTATAAACCCTATTTTTTCAATCTTTCAAAGGATATATCTTCAAATATCTATTGTGCCTCCCATGCTTTAACAATAGTCAAAATATTCCAAGCATATTATTATTTCAATCCAAGTTATGAGAGGTTATGCAAATGACTTTAAATTCTAGAAATTTATTTTCTTAACTTCTTTTAATTCAACCTTAGAGATCAGGGCATATACATTTGAAGATATAATTCTGCAAAGGTGATGGATATACTTTTTTTTTATAAGATTTTAACTCAACTCATCTTCAAGATGTAAAACTATTCTTTTCACTATATCTCAATATGTTGGTAAATGATCAAATTCATGTAAGGATATTTCTTTTACTCATATCCTTTATATCTTCTAGGTTTAAATGATTATAGACATTCTTGTTGTAGTCATATCGTTCCTTTGTTGAGAGGTAATAGGTCTCTGTGAATTTCAAGTGTCTTCATAAGGTTTTCTGCCTATCATTCATTCCTTTTGATATAGGATTAATAGATCCACTTATACCATCTTTGAATTGCGAGTAGAAGAGTAACATGTAAAAATCATTATATGACAAAGACCTTAAGATGTATTTCCATATTTATTGCAATTTAGATTGAGGGATATATATTCAAACCTCAACGAAACAAAAGAAGATTTCAATAAATTTCTTGAACAAGGAAACCTCCATTAATTTTTTCACTAAATGAGGAAATTTGAATTTTCTTCTAAGATCCTTCGGTCTTGGAGGATTTATTCTTTCGTTCTCAATGTGCAGAAGTAATTTTTCTTTGCAATGAAAATTGTATATTCCTAGGTGCACAATGACTTGGTCTGTATTAGCTCTGAGATCTTTAGGTTTTGATATTTAACTTAAAGAGATATATAGTGAGGACCTCTCAACAAAATGTATCCAAGCGACTTCAATGATTTTCTTCAAAACTTTATGGACAACTTTCATGTTAATGTCTCCTTTTGATTATCAAGATCCTCAGCCTTAAAAGAATTTTATACTTAGAATTTTGGATGGGCTTCTAAGATAATTTTCCTTATTGGTGTTGGTGGAGGAACCTCCTCTTCCACATTTAGAGAAGGTGGGGAGAGTTTGATGCATGAGTACTTAATTAATTTATGATCTCCAAATATAGTAAATTATATTTTTGAAAACCTTAGACTTGATCCTCTCATTCTTAGACATTATGCATGCAATGATTGCACATAAATTAGTCCATGAGGCATTTAGTCATTCTATTAAATTTACCAAAGACTTAATATTGATCCCATTTTAATATTATTTTACATAGGTTAAATGAATTTCTTAACCTTGGCAGGCATATGAAACCCTTGCATTACCATTAAACCAATACCCTGTTTATGAACACACATATCTAAAATAAACTAATATGGCATAGAATAGTAAATTAATTTTGTATTAATTGGGCTTACTATCCGTCTTGAGGAGGCTGGGATATAAGTAGGGCCGCATAAATAAGTGAATATCAATAAACCCTCTAATTCAAAATTTGTGAGTAGGTACTCTTCACCTCCCAAGTCAAAGTGTGAATGATGTTTCCTATAAGAATAGAGTTATATTTCATTCCTAGGCTTGGGGAATGAAAACAAAGGAAAAACTACCTAGACATATTTATGAAGTAGTGGAGTTATTCTATCTTCCTCATCCTCTTGATGATATCTAGAGATTATTATATCTAGAAATTTCGATTGCATCAAGTTGACAAAGTTAAGTTGGAATATGAAGAAATTGGCATGATTTATTGATAGTTTTTTCTTGCATGGGGTTACTTCTTCCTGGAAGGAGATTTGGAGTGGTCAATTATGTATTTCAATGCTCTTCCTAGAAGGAAATTTGGAGTGGTCATTTATATGTTTCAATCTAATAAGATCTTCATTCCCAGTAGAGGATCGAAAAAATATCCTTTGCAATGTAGGAAATGAAGAGAAATGGTGTATTTACCAAAAACTCATGCCCAAAAGGACTTGACAACTTTTATACTCCAAATAGCATGTTTAACTATTTTAAAAAAATACAAAGTGGTCATCTGTAAGACTAGATTGATGCATCATTTCTTTTCATCACTACAATTAGACTCCATCTAATCCTTTATCTATTAGAAAGGCAAAGAGGGAATAAAAATCTTGAGGTGTAAATCTCATTGTTCTAGGAATATAATGGATCAAGATGAAGATGGATTTTAGTTTATTCATATTTTTTATTTGATAACATTTTTGGTTTTTCTTTTACATCATGCTACTTATTCAGAAAAATAAAACCTAAAATTTTATTTTGTTTCCTTCACTGCTAACAAAGTGTTGAACATATCATTAAGAACCCTTGCTTTTCTCAGTGCAACTAATAATCAAAGATATAAAATTGATATATATTAATAATGTCATTAACATAGAAAGAATGTTACACTTTATTTTAAAGGAAAATTAATTGACACACTTCTATGAAAAATGGGATTGGTTTTAGGTTATTGCAGCCTACAATTTCTATCCTAGCCTATCCTTACAACAAAATTTATATAATAAACCTGTGGCAGTCATCAAGTAAATTGTGTTTTTGCCATACTACCATACTAAAAAATATCCCCCTTATTTTTAATCTTTTTTATCCTCTATGTGATTTTCTATTGCAATTTTTATCATAGTATTCATTCTATGACTCAACCAACATCATTGGAATTTCCATGTTGCACTGAATTGAGTCAACATGCATTAAAATATTTCGTTGGCATAAAAAAAAATTAAAATACACATAATTTCCTATCAAAAGTACAATTTAATTATTGATTTACATATAGAAATAAACTTATCTTAATCCAAATATTTTTCCAAGTATGGGTTACATTCAAGAAAATTTCCACCCAGCCATAGGAATCTAGTAAATATGTCATCCCCAAGCAGGGATATGAGGCCACCAGGGTGAAGGACTACAATCTACATGGTCCTAGCACACTCAACCGAACCCATTGTTTTCATGTCTCAGTCAATCTACCCATTATATAGCACTTCAAGCATTTCATCAATCCATCAAGCAACATTGGCATTATATTCCACTACACTATTTAACATAAGGAAGGTCTTCCCCATTTTCTTCTCAATAGTCCCTTAGGGATATCCTTCCCTTCTAATGCTATTAGTGTAAAGAGAATATTCCAATTTGCTACATGATTTGTGGAATATTCATTGGATCTTAAGCAACCAATGAGAAAAAATAACTATTGGGTGAAGGTTTTCTAATTCCCCCAATTTGCCCATCTATAGATGCTTTACAACTTCCATGTTATCTACAATTTCTCTTTAAAAATGTTTATTTGGTCAATTTCTCGATTAGGTTTATGGAGAATGCAATATGATAAGTGTAAACTGTGAAATTTAATTTATTGTTGCAATTGCTGGTTATTATTCTCCTATATTTTCAGATTGTTTATCAACTACAATTATCTTGTAGAAAATATTGAATAAAACACAACTGCAACTTCACTGAAAAATAAATAACCACGGGAATTGAGAACATTATGCACACACACACAAATAATGAACACCAATGTTTTTGGACAAATGGCTTGATCCGTAGCTGAATGTTAGTTTTGTTGTACTAATTTCAAATTCAGAGTTATAAAAATGTGCTTTTCAATTGCTTCATGTGCATGGTCTCTAATGTTGTTTGTCATTGGAAACAAGTAAATTTATGTCAAGTTTTATGTTTGAATTATGAGCATAATAGCATGAAAGTAAAATGTTAAACAACAACAAGAAAATGAACAGAAAACCATCAAGAAAAACACTCAACACGATGTTTTGATAAAGGGGTTCACCCCTCCTGGGCTACATCTCCTTGGTCCAGCTTCCATAGCTTGGGCCTTTGTATGTGCTCAAAATGGAAAAAGTATAGTTTACAATGCTCTACAACTCCTGAAACCTGATTCAATGGACTCGAAGCATCCCAAAAACCCCTAAGATGACTTTTCAAACTCTGCAAATGGACCACAGTTGTCCTGGACTTAACCTCCTCCCTAGTGGCCCTAGGCTTTATTAAACTTCAATGTGGAAAAATCACATATAGAAGTGCCTCATTTCCTCTGAAACCTACTCCATTGTGTTAAGAATGTTGAAATCATCTAAGAAAACCTTTTCGTAAGCTCAATTTGGTCGAAACATGCTCTAGTTATGGCTCAAACAGTGTTTCCCTAGAAATCTCCTCCAAATCTAGAAAACTTCAGTTAATCCCACTAAAATTGGGGGTAGTTCCAAAGCTAGCATAATCCACCAAAATCTATGCCAACTATAAATCATGTTTAATTAATGCTTAAGCATAGTTAATTAGCGCTAATCACCATTTAATATTAAGCACCTTTAATTAAGGGATAAGCCTAATTAATTAGGCTAAACACAGTTTAGCGCTCGATTAGTGGTAATCCATTGGTTGGGCATGCTCCTGGCCATGGTAGAAGGTTATATGGTGTTGTTTTGTTTGGGAGCCATGGCTAAGCCCTAGCCTCTTTCCCCATATGCGCTTTACAATGAAACTTTAACATGAAGAGCAATGTCATATATATTAAGATCTAATGTTGTAGTGTAATGATATCCTGTGTATATTGTAGAGAGTCACGGGTTCGACCCTGACCTCCTCCCAAAATTTTATCCTTTGCACTCGTGTCTGCCTAGGCTGTTGGGAGGTGCCACGTGGCAGCGTTTGCGCTTGCCACGTGGTATTCTCTCATTGGCCCAGAATTAACCAATAAAATTGTGCCAACACACCTGCCACATCACCAAGCTGCAACCAATCACACGGTGACACTTGGCAAGCCCTCATCGGGCATTGAATCCATTGAATTGCACCAGTCACCTGCCACATTAGCAGTACTGACTGCTAACTGGACAATACCTACAAAATGTTTTATTGTTTGGTGAAAAAGTCAGTGCGCTCTAACTTTCTCATACTAACTCGGTTTTGAGTGAAACAAGTTTCATTGGGATTGTATCACTGAGACGGACATAGTCGTTTAGGTTTCGAGTGATTCCAGACACTTCAATTTTTGAGAAATTTTTTGCCCCTAATCTAGATTCTAATCACTCCTTCCCACTAACGGAATTTTGGACCCACAAAATTTGGTTATTTGATGAGAGTTGAATACTCTTCTCCTTCCCAAGTTCTATCAACTCATTATACTTGAAAAATCTCCATGACAACCACTTAGGTAAACTGACATGCCTTACATTACAAATGGCTATGTCCCTCAACCACTGTTCTCCTTTTGTTGCTAACCCAATCCAACACTTGTTGGACACTTTCTGTCTGCAAAATACCTTTGTTGTACGACATCGATCCCTTGGTGCTTGGAAAACTTATACAATCTGATAGCCTTCCCACTAAGAATCGCAGTGTCAACACATACAAATAGTCAACAATGGCTACAAGTTTTTGTCATCTCGTCCACTTTTGCTTCTTTCCTTTATCATCCTTTAGTTCAACATACTACTCATGCCCTGATTTGCGAATGAAGGCTAATCATGAACCTCTTGCTCAAGCATGGACCTTCCAAAATCTTGTGACAGCTTGTCACAAATAAACCATTAAATGGAAAAACACATTATCCAAGAAATGCAAATCAACAACCTCTTCTTTTGCTCCTTCAAAGCAACATTTGTCACATCATGCAAAATTGCCATGTACTCTTGCATCTTGGTGTGCAAACCATATTGGTGTACTAGTCGATAGTTTACTAAACAAGTGGACAAAACATGCTTCTTCAAGAAACTGACTTGACTTGAGAGCCAAACATAAGCATGTACAACAACTTGACGATTCTTTGCATAAACAACAAGAATTTCACATCCCATGCAATAATATGTCAACATCTCCCTTTCATCTTTGGAGATAAAATCAACTCTTCCAATTCGATATGACATACATGTGACAAGAATCGACACAAGTTGACACTCATGCATGTATCTAAACACAATGAAACTAGAAACAATCCCATTTTTCACACACACACAAACTCTCATGTATGTGTACAATTCTTCAACACTCCATCAAGTACAAAAACAAGTACAATAAGCCAAAAAACATGTATGGGTACATAAGAGATGAATTGAAAATTTTGCTGCAAATTAAGTGAGTAACATACCCCACTTTCACACACCTTCCTAGCGAAAATATGCAACATCAAGAATGCATTCAAAAGAAATGCATTCACATAAAAAATTGTAACCACAATTTCCCTTATTTGTTGCATTTAAGTGAGTCAAACAGAACTCCACTTTCAACATCTTGCATCATACAAGTTGCAACATACTTTCAACAAAAAAGTAATGCATTCATAAGGCAAAGAAATGCATTTTTTAAGGCAAAGAATTGCATCTATCAACAAAATAAATGCGAGCCTTATTTGGATAAGAAATCAAACCACCTCTTACCAAACCATTTCCATGGCGCTTCTTTTAGCTGCACATCATCTTGTGAATCATCTTGACCCACATCAATTATGGAATCCTCTTTTTCATTCTTGCCAATGTCTCCCTCCACCTTCTTCAAATGTCGTGGATGAGTGGTTGGATACAAAGTCCAACATTTGTCTATGAGATGATCTTGCTTATGGCAATGAGTGCGAAACAGTTGCATCTTCTTTGCAACATGGTTTCCATTATCCAATGGATCTCTTGTTTTATGTTGCTTTTGCTTTGAAATTTTCTAGTATGTGACCATTTTCTTCCAACATCTTGAAACATTATGGTTATTCAAACTACAAAAATAACATGTAAATTCTCTCCAATTATTAAGTGAAGATATACCATGTTTATCATAATCAAAAGAAACTTGATTAAAGGTAGATTTATACCTTGCACATTCACCATTGTCGCCTTCTTGAGGAGGTGAATTTGATGAGTTAGTGGCTCCCTTCAGGATACCAACAATGGTTTCATTGACCTTAGAGCTTTCATCATCTTCTTGTTTTCCCTTTCCACTAGTTGCATGCTTATGAGTATATTCTTGCAAAGTGGGTATACAACTTTTGCATTCCTCATGAACACAATCTTCACAAACTTGAGGGTATGAACATGTAATGAAATTCCCTTTTGGAACACTTTCATGTGCCTCCTTGGCTTTGCAGCATTCTCCATCATGTTTTCCATAACCAAGACCCAAATATCTAGGCCTTTCCTCAACAATTGGCTCAAATATGCCTTGTGCATGTGTGCCTAACCCTTTACCTTCATAGCCCATTTTGATCAACAATTTGGATCCTATTCCTCTAGTGTGTCTTTCAAAAGCAACAAAACATTCATTTTGAGAGGAAATTGAAGATAAAATTGAATTTCATACCTCATGTTCATGCACATACATATCTAGGGTGTCCTTGGCATCATGGAGTAAAATCTCCATCTCATGCATATTTTCAAGAAGCTCTTCTCCTCCTTCATGGCCATCAACTGATCTTGAAGTATAGTGTTATCCTTCCTATCTTCAATCATCTCTTGCGCCATATCTCTCATGATGAAAAACTCCTGCAACATGTCTTCATCAAAGAATATTGCTAAGGAAGAGAGATTAGAAACATTACTTGTTGAAGTTGCCATCACATAAACTTGCACACTATTAATTCTCCTTGCACAAACATCAAGAAATCAAGAAAATAAACATTTCCTCTGATACCAAATTGATCTGTAGTTGGATGTTAGTTTTTTTGTGCTAATTTAAACTTCAGATTTATGAAATGTGTTTGTCAATTGCCTCATGTGCATGGTTCTCTTATGATGTTTGTCATTGGAAAAAGGTAAATTTATGTCAAGTTTTATGTTTGAATTATGAGAATAATAGCATGAAAGTAAAATTTTCAACAATAGAAAGCAAATGAACAACAAACCATCAAGAAAAACACTCAACATAGTGTTTTGATAAAGGAGTTCACCCCTCCTAGGCTACATCTCCTTGGTCTAGCTTCCATGGCTTGGGCCTCTGTATTTGCTCAAAATGGAAAAACATATAATTTACAATTCTCTATAACTTCTAAAAACTACTTCAATGGACTCATAGCATCCCAAAAACCCCTAAGATGACTCTTCAAACTCTACAAATGGACCACAACATTCTTGGGCTTAACCTCCTCCCTGGTGGCCCTCGGCTTCATTAAAATTCAACATGGAAACATCATGTATAGAAGTGCCTCATTGCCTTGGAAACTTGCTCCATTGTGTTCAAAATGTCAAAATCATCTAAGAACACCTTTTCGTGAGCTCAATTTTGTCGAAAAATGCTCCAATTATGGCTCAAACAGTTTTTCCCTCGAAATCTCCTCCAAATTTGGAAAACTTCAATTAATCCCACTAAAATTGAGGGTGGTTCCAGATTTAGCCGAATCCACCAAAATATCTGGCAAATATAAAGCACATTTAATTATCTCTTAAGCACAGTTAATTAGTGATAATCATCATTTAATATTAAGCACCTTTAATTAAGGAATAAGCCCGATTAGTTAGGCTAAGCACAGTTAGCGGTGGATTAGTGGTAATCTGTTGGCTGGGCGTGCTCTAGTCATGGAGGAAGGTTATATGACATTTTTTTGTTTGGGGGCCAGAGCTAAGTCCTGACCCCTTTCCCCATATGCACTTTACAATGAACCTTTAACATGAAGCACAATATATTAAGATCTAATGTTGTGGTATAGCGGTAACCCGTGTGCATTGTGGAGAGGAGGTCGCAGGTTCTACCCCGACCTCCACCAAATTTTTTTTCCATTTCACCTTAGTCTGCCAAGGCCATTGGGAGGTGCCACGTGGCGGCCTCCAAGCATTCCACGTGGTATTCTCTCATTGGCCCATAATTAACCAATAAAAATGTGCCAACACACCTGCCGCATCACCAAGCTGCAACCAATCACACTATGATACTTGGTGAGCCCTCATTGGGTGTTGAATTTTCCACGTCACCTACCCAGTCACCTGCCACGTTAGTAGTACAGACTGCTAACTGGGCAGTACATAATTTTTTTTTTTTTTTGGGTGAAACGGTCAGTGGGCTCTAACTTCCTCATATGAACTCGGTTTTGAGGGAAACGAGTTGCATTGGGATCGTATCATCGAAACGGACATGGTATTTCAGGTTTCAAACAATTCTATACACTTTGATTTTTGAGCAAATTTTTTCCCTAATCCAGATTCTGATCATGGCCTTGGAAAAAACTTAAGCCAGTGAATTCAACTCACCAAAGTATTCCAGGAAGAGGTGCTCTTTTGTTTTGAAGAAGTGAAGAAAATGAAGTTTAATACTTGGAAAAGGACCCTATCCTAGGCAATCCAAACTTGACTGATATTAGGGTAAGATAAATTAGTTATGATATAACATTTGATGCATTTTGAATGTTGAAATGTGATTTTCATTGAATAATATCTTTTTTACTACAAGTGAGTCTAATTTAATATGGATATGTATTTGTTGTGCTAATATTATTAGACCACTTGTCACAACACACTGACCATGATAGTGCATTGTTAACTCTGCATTTGGCCACCAGAGCTGAAAAACCAACATTTTAACTTCGATACAACAACTTGGGAGATTTTGCAACTCTAAACCATAAGAATCTCAAAGCTAGGCCCACTATTTTATTTATAGTATTTGACTATTTGTTATATGAACGCAATATAATTACTAAAAGGCTAGGGAGTGCCAACAATTGAAAGAAAATTACTTGGTTGCGTAAAATGTTTGAATATATGGGCAGTATATCACCCAAAATGTGCACAAATAATCTACTTATGTACACATAGTGGGGACAACCTTTATTCCCATTCGAATAAGAAATGAACAATAAAAGTAGAGTGAAAATTTTCCCATAAATACCTACACAATGGATTTAAAGTCCCATAGGGTTCTCAATAACGTAAAAATATAAGCCCTAGAGGGAGAGAGAAAAATGAACCCTATACATGGGACACATGACATATATTAATGAAAATTAGCAAATTAATTGGAATTTCATGAATCTCTAAGAGGCATCTCAATCCCATCAATGATAATTTGTAAAGAGAAAGGGACTTTCACTATGGTGAAAGTGGGTCATTGTCGCATTTCTTTCATGTGGTTTGGCTCTTGGTCCTTTAGGGTTTTGCTCTTTAGTCCCTGTTAGATTGTGTGGTAACATTTTTTGCATCTTTGTTAGGGAGGAAGAGGGACTACTTTTATGAAGTATTTGCCTTCTTCCCTAAAACAAGATATATATTTTCTAGTGACTCCATTGGAAGAACAAGACCATTGTTCTTCATTGAACTTCAAATTCAATGCTTGTAGGGTAGGGAAAGAATCTTTCAAGCCATCATAAATCCCCCCTCAATGACTCATACATAGGTTGACATGAGTACCCTACAAAAATGGCTATGCTTCATGAGGCATTTCTTTCTTTCAACATTACTACCATTGCTAGGTATTCAAATAGGCTTGACACAGGTAAGAGATGTAGGGAACAAAAGTATGATGGAAATCCAACCTCTACCCTTAATCACATCAAAAGGTTTGTCCATTATATCTTAGAAGTTTGTGTTGTTCATCAAGATTCTCTTATTCATATATTCATAACATCTCTTCAAGGATATGACTCATGATTATGCAATGATTATGAAATTAAGAGCATCCTATCGCTTAAAGTACTCATTGATAAGTTTCTATACCATGAGGTTCTTAAATTACAACCTATTGAAGATCCCCCTCAAAGTGAGGAACAACATGATGAAGATAAAATTACTGAGACTGATGAAGAAGAGTACTATGACAAAGGAAATTTTTCTTACCAATATGATGAAGAGGTTTTGGATCCTTAAAGGCTCCAAGTGCTACAAGTAAGAGTGGATGAATATAGGGAATATTGCAACCAGCTAATATAGGAGTTTTCAAACAAGGATTTCCTATTCAATCTATGTGGTGTGCAAGGAGGAAAGCTCTATTAAATGTGACATGAATATGAAGAGAACATTATAGACACCCTTCTCCTAGAGATCATTTACCATAACCATGTAGTCAATATCTTGAGTAATTTTTTCCAATAAAGGCATTGCAATCCATGAAGACACCACTCCCCATATCATCCCGTGCCTAAAGAAATCATAGAACTAGATGTATCCAGGGAAGATTAGGATGATCTTGAGGATGCCACAGATATAAAATATTTTAAAGAAGACGAGGGATATATGGAATATTTTTGGATTGTAGATTGGGGAATCTACTGCGATAGCAAAGAGGAGGAAACTCCATGAAGCCCTTGGTATGTAATGAGGAACCTAATCAAGGTGACCCTTTGGCACATGTAATGATGTTGGATAATGTACTCCATGAAGATATTGAAATTTTGGACACCATTGATTCCCCAAAGGTTGAAATTTGCGACTTCATGTGTATAAATGAAGGGATATGGACTATGAGTGGTCATCATTTCGATAAAGATCCTATTTATGACACTGATGAATAAGGGGAATTTGTGGAAAGTTAAGTTGAGGCTAGCCTCATTTATGTCAAGGATATTATTCCTAATGATACATATATTGAACTCATTGAAGAGCAAGATGATCCCACAGCTCCCCTAATAATTGAAATTGAAGGCTACTTGCATGTTGTAGAAGGTGTTATCACTCAGGCTTTCCCTAAAGTTGCAAGAAAAGGAAAGGATGCCAAGGTAACCATTAACCAATATTTTAGATACAGAATCTAGCCAATTTGTATCTAGAGAGGGCTCTCTCTTTATGATTTAACTTTGTTTTGAAAGGTATTAGGCTAGTTATGAGGTTCAGGGGTTTTGTTTGATTTTTGGATGGTGAGATTCAATAGAACGGAGGTGAAATATTAAGGTTCAGTCCATTGGTCTAACGGATTCAACAAGGATGGCTTTCTGGATTTGGTTTCTTAACAGAAGATGGTTCCATAGGGCAAGGTAGTCAAGCAGGGAACAAATAAAGAGTTGAAGCAGATGGAATGGGTTCAAATCGGGTGAAAGGCAATTAAGAATATTTCAACCTATTTAAAGAGGGAAAATGAATGATTACTACTAAAGAGAATTTAAGAATTCTTTAACAAATAATCAACATGAAAGAATTAGGAAACAGGAGAAATTAAGAGTTACACTGTTTATTCTAATTCTAAAGAAAACATAGAGAACGATAACAGATGAAAGCAGAGTGCATTCAAGCAAATTCTGAATTAATCTTGATCTCTATCATTCAGATTATGAAACACGGGTGATATAAGTGACTGGAAAAACTTTAAAACACAGATATATGAGACTTATTGTTTTGATGCTCGATTGAAGAATCATGTGGCAAGTCTTCTGCTTCTATTCTTCATCCAGTGAGCACAATAACAGTTGATTTCAACAGCTTTCTATTAAAAAACTCAATGTTACAGGAAAGTCTAAGAATGCCTCACCAACCCCAAATACTTCGATTGGGGGGGTATTTATACAAAATATCTCACAAAATATCTCACGAAGAAAATATTTAGTGATGACTAATAGCTTTTTACAAAAGATAGAGACAAATAGTCTTGAAAGCAAGGAAAATACAAATTAATACAAATTAATGCTGTGTTGACTGCTTCGTCTTTGTCAGATGTGCTGGAGGTAGGCTCTATGAGTCGGTTTACAGCTGTCTTCCACTGATACTCTGTGCTAGATGTTTCGGCTTTGCGAATGCTCTTCAACTCTGTTCTGATACGCTTTGACCCGCATGACCTTCATTCATTTCTATTTACCGCATCATGGTAAATGGCCCAAAATTTTTCATTTTAGCAAAGATACCAAAGATAATTTTATAAGATTTATAGCATATCTTCCCACCATTCCTACTCTGGTAATTTATGCCTCTGAAGTTTCCTTAAGGTTTCATCAGTCTCGTATACCGAAAGAAATTAGGCTGGATTGTGAACAGATGTTTCACTTCATGCTCAATATAAAATAAGCTCTCCAAGCTGTTATAGAGAGACTGGCCTGTGTGGAGTGCTTTTACTTCTGAAGCACTTGTTGATGAAGTAATTTGATCAACAACATATTTATTCAATTTGTGTGCATAATCTATGTGTTTCATCAGCTGGTTATCACTTGTTAAAGGACTTGGTAGACCCTTATTCTGCAAAACTGTGAATTTCTCTGTGAAAGAATTAATATCTACCTACATGTCCTGGCATCTCCTTTCCAAATTTTGCATCAGAGTTCTCTTGGTTAGAACTCTCTTGATTTCCATAATTGTGCCTGTCATGTCTGTGATTTCCAAGGCTTCCAGTTGTTTGCTGGTCTTAGTGTTCAAAAAATATATTAGCCGGTTGGCTTGTTCAGGCATCTGTCCTAATAAAGCTCTTGTCTTTTGAATCTCCACTTGGGCTACTCTCACTAAGTCAAAATCTGCTCATAAATAACTTGGATAGATTGCCAAACATTATTAAGGGATTGATTGATGTTGGCCCACAGAATACCTGTGATTTCTGCCAGAGGTTTATCGAGTGAAAGATCATTTTCTAATGCTCTCACCTTGTTCTCCAATGTTTTTACCTCCCTTATTTTCTCTGTCACATTCATCTTGGATTTGTCATAAATTTTTTCTACTTTTGCCAATTGTTCCTTTACCAGTTTCAATTCAGATACTTGTAGCTTTAATTCTTCCATGGCCTTTATCAATTCTTCAATGCTCATATGTGTACTACTGCCTGGTGCTGTTGCTGTTGTTGTTGTATCTATGATTATCTCTATTGTAGTTGCTGGGACATTAGGAACCAATGCTGATCCAATTGTTGAGGGGGCTGCAGTCGTAACTATACGGATTACTTCGAGAGGCTGGGAGGTCGACTCTCCCTGCCTTTCCTTTAGTACATTTTCTAGTGCCTGCTCTGTATCGGTTAATATTTCGTTGAGTTTCATGAGTAGGTCCATCATGTCTTCTTCTGATTTTTGTTATACAACTTCTGCAGTCTGTGGATGCATGGAAGGAGGCAGCTTCAGCTGTTTTCTTAGGGCAGCAATGTCCTCCTCTTTCTTCTTCATCAGTGCCTTTATTCCTTTAACATCTTTGGGATCATGTCCCAGTTCAATGATAACCTCCTCCAAAGATTTTATCCTGTTGTCCTTGGCCAGAGAAGAAGCTTTCTCCAAATGTAGTTGAGCAGAGGTATTGTCCAAGGAGTTTAGTAATTTATGAGCCAACATTTCTTTATCAGCTAGTGTGGAGTAGACCATCTCTCCAGTCTGTTTATGAAGCTCAATATGGTCCATAGGATGAATGTCCTTGGCTAAAACCTCCAAATTTGTCCTGATATAATCAGTTGCTGACTGTGGTTGTTGCACCTTGGGCTTAAAGTAACCATGATCATTTTGCCCTCTTTAATGTCATAAGCTAACATTAATCTCTGCTGGCTTGTTAGGGCCATTTTAAGATACTGGTTGTAAATTTGAAGCCATAGTGGGTTGTTCCTAGCCTTTATCTCTATGAATGTCCTTTTGATGTCTGAGGCCTACTTGCTTTGTGGCCTAGTGGATGAGACTTCTACACTGTGCTGCCTTTCTAGCTCCTGCCTATGTGAGCTAGTTGATGTTTCTATCACCGAGGAAGTCTATTGGCTAACTTCCCTTTCACTTCTTAGACTGTCTATTGTCTCTTCAATAACTTCATCTTCGGATAGAGGATTCAACCTTTGCCTCTTTGCACCCAGTTGTTGTGCAGGTCCACTGATAGGTGTGGGGTCTTCCCTGTCTCTCTTCTTGCTTCTTTCTTCATTTAGAGGAGTCTGTAATGCAGGAATTTCTGCTACTTTAGTTTGGGCTAGAGGAATTTTCCCTTGACTCTGTTCCTTTGACATTGCTGATAGGTCTGTCAATATAGGATGCTCTGTGGTATCTACCTCTTTGCCCTTCGAAGTCCCTGTTACTACTGTGCTGTTTTTTTGTGTAGGCTGCTGAGAAGTTCCAACAGAGGATGTACCAACTTCTGATTGTTGAGACAATTTGAAAGATACCTTTCCAAAAGAGTCCAGGTCAAGGGTTTTTTCAAGATTTTTCATAGCTTTTTCCATCTTTTCCTGTTCACTAAGTTCTTCTATCAAGGTCCCTTCTACCCATTCATCCTGATTTGCATATTGTTCAATTTCTGGGATGTTATGATGTATATAAACAGACAGCTTGTTTCTTACCCTTCTATCACTTATGAAACTATTTGGGTCATAAGGCACCCACCAGAAAATTTTCTTCAATTTAACGTGTTCTTCTAATATCTTCTCAACATGTTTCCATGCATCCCTAGAATTGATTACATAAGGGCCTAGTTGGTTTTTTATTCTCAACTGGGCCTTTTTCTTTGCATTACAAAAGTGGGTTAAGTCTGCATTGATAATTTTCCTGAAATATTCTAGTGCAAATAATCTCATAGGCACATATTTAGGCAGCTTGAAAGGGAAAAGCTCACACCCATATATTCTAATCTTTGTGTGATTTTGGTACAGGTACTAATCACCTATCCTGTATTGTTTAGAGAGCTGCATAATCTTTTTCATGTCACCAGAGATCCTAGGAGGGGGAGCTCCTATCAGCAGAGTGAATGCTTTATGCACAAACAAGTCAATGAATTCATCATAGGTATAAGGGCACTCAAAGGTATTATGGAAGACTGAGGTCTAGAAGAGCACAGACCTTTGATTTCCTTTTGATTCCAGCCTCCTGATCGGGAAAGAAAAGTTGTCTAGATGATAATATTACGGAAGGTGGTATATGAAAGATGTGTACTTGAAGACTCCTTCTCTATCCAGATTTAAGAATTGATCATGGATTTTGTTGGCAATGAAAGTGGCATAATCATATTTGGCAGTAGGGGGCTGTCCTAGGGTAAATATTGACAGTAGAACTAGGGTAATCTCATCAACATATTCACTGGTATTGAATCCGAAGATCCGGGATATCATGTCAACAATAAGTCTGCCAGTGTCAGTGAAAAAGGTCTAAAGATAGGGAGGTGGGCCTATAAGCTGATGCTTTGGTAGCTTGAACATATGAGCAATACGGGTTATATCTGAGATGGGTAGTTGAGGAGCTTGTTCGATCAGATTCCTCATGGAAAGACGAGCCAGGGGCTCAGTGGAATGGAAATGTATCATCTCATTGATGGATTCGGAAATTATTTAAAAAAGAACAGTTTGGGACGGGGACATGACTGCTCTGTGGATAGGGTTATAGTTGGCACAGCACTGATGAATGATGTATGGGAAGACATGAACAGAGGGAATGAAATACATGGGAAGGTTAGACTCCCATAACCCAAAAATATCAGAGTTATTTCTGTAGCTATCCCTGATTTGGAAAAAGGCTTGAAGATTGTTCACATTACCAGGCAGATCTTTTATTTGAAAATCTTTGTTGGCCAAGGGTAAATAGTCCAAGTCCTTATGAGGTGCATTCATAGGCACGACGCTCAGGGCTACAGGAGCTTCCATGTTTGTTTCTTTTGTTTTCAAACTGGAATTCGAGCTTTTGGGGAAGTAGTGGAAAAAACAGCAAGCTTGGGGGCCTTTTATGGCAGCTTCAGAATGATTTGAACTTGAATTTTATTCCTTTAGGTAAAATTCTTAGTGGAAAATCAAAATTACAGGGTCACTAGTCGAATGAATAAATACCTGGCTTAAGGAGACAAATTGTGCAATTGCAGGTTGAAAATGGCTGACGACAGAGCGCGTTGTTGTGGTCTCTCTCGCCGGGTGGCGGACTGAACGCTCATGTAATCGACTGGACGTGTTTGCATGGAACACAGTATGTAAGACAAAATGGTGAAAATGATGTTTTCCCATATATTTAACAAAATTTGGCTTTGGCGGGGCTTTTTGGCATTTATTGCATGGATGATGTCAGAGTGATGGGATGTCCTGTCGCTTAGCGGAGGGTGGTAAGCGGTTTTCCTCGCACCACTTTCGGGGTCAGGCAGTATTGAGCGGGGAGGGAGTGAGCAACTTAATTGAATGATGCGTGTCCTCGGTACGGCGGCGAAACGACCGATTCCCCGCGCGTTAACGTTCGACAGTTAGGGTGGTTGTGAAATGATCGTGGGCCACTGGATGGTCGGGCCCAGATCTAACGGCAGACGCTTGTGGAATATGGCGGATAGTTATTATATGCGGGCCCGGGTTAATAAAACTTAATTTAATCGTATCGGGCGTGTTTTGATTGGTCCGCGGGATGTTTGTTAATTAACCCAGATGGTTAATTAATCACATTATCCCACGGCGGAGGTTTGGGTTATTAATAAATTTCAAA
Source organism: Pinus taeda (assembly GCA_000404065.3). NCBI lineage: Eukaryota > Viridiplantae > Streptophyta > Pinopsida > Pinales > Pinaceae > Pinus > Pinus taeda. Next base: position 5,826 of record APFE030854575.1, on the reverse strand, counting down.
TAAATCTATTAATCCCCATTTAAACAGTGATATGGTCGTATTTCGACTGGGGAGGGGATATGTAATATTGGGGTTTTAACATAATACGGGGGAGGGAAAATGCTTATCAGGGATTTATACATCATAAATGTTAAAAATTAATATGAAAATGAATCGGACGCTAAGTTAAACCTTTTGCATAAATATTTAAACTTAGGATTTGCAGAAGAAAACAGGGTTATATGAGAAAGGTGGCCATTTTCATAAGTAAAATAGGGTTTTACTTAGTCAATCTTCATGAAATGGAATGAGTGGTTTGTGAATGATATTAAGAACAGATCTTAATACTTTGGGAGAAAATTAGTGAATATCGAGGGAAGAAATATGAAGGGGAGTTAGTCATGAAACCTTGCTTCTCTTTGAGATGCATCAAGTGTAATATCCATCATGGCAATTGTGATTAAAGTAAAGGTTAACACATGTGGAGACAAAATATATCACAAGTATCATTCTGCAACATCATTGTACCTACCCTGCCTACTTGACCTAGCATTTTTTCTTCTTTCTTTGGGTGCACTTGGACTGGAAAACCCTTGTCACCTTCTTTTTATTTTCATGGTAAGCCTACCTAAGTCTACACTTATAGCATCCAAGGGCTCAAATTTACCTGTTGAGCTCCTTTGCTTCTCTACCTATCTACTTATCTGCCAAGATTGAACAATTTGGTCAGATTTTATTCTCTATCTCTAAAACATGAAATTCAAACATGAACTAGCCAAGATTAAGATTTTTGGCCATTCATCAATGGTGGCATAAATCAACAAGCTGCACACAATCACACTGTTGCAGGAAACAAACTAGTAGTGGCATTTGGACTTGCACACTTTCCTGGTCTTCTTGTTTGGGGTTCATTTCTTTCACTTTTTTACCATTTCATTCTTTTTTCCCTTTGATTTTTCTTTTAGGGCATACCCTCTTTACATTTTTTAAATTCTTTTTTTTTTCGACAATATGGAAAACCTTTGCAACCAGAAAAAGGTATGAACATATTACAGAGCTCATCAATGTCAATCCTGAAATATGACACCTATTGGTATAGGAGCATAACAGAATGGAAATGGGAGATTGTTAGTTATCGCTTTGACAAAGACCCCATTTATGATGGTAATAATGAACTTGATAAGGATTTTAACTTGCCTTCTATTCCATGTCATCAAGAAATGTTGATAACTTTAGAGCAATCCTTGGGCCTTAGTATTAAGAATGATGAGCACACAAGTGTTGCCCCTTTTCAATATGATCCTTGAAATAGGTAACTTGATTGGTATAATTCCCTTTGTCAGCCATCATTTCCTCCTATCCCTCTCAACAAGAGCATGAGGATATCAATAGGTGTTCCGTGAAAAAAGGAGAATTTGAGAAAAACTTATGGGTTTTGATCATTGATTTCTCCATATTCTTTATTGAGGAAAATACTCAATGGTGAAAACTTGATTCATGTTTCCCTTCTTTTTCCATTTTCCATTTACCCGATTCATGGTCACCTTATTTTCCCACCTCTCACCCTTGTGACCTAGCATATGGGTGTCATAATTATCATGTTTGCTTTCAAGTATATATCATGATTGATCATAGGGGTAGGAATTATGATCTTTGATCAAATGATATGTTGGCTGCATTGGCTATATGACTATACTTAGCACTTGCATAATGTAGCATGCATGTTAGAGTAGGATGCATAGCATGCTGATTTTGCATAACTACTATTATCATATCATTTTCTCATGCCAGAGTAGATGGATTTAGACTAGACTTGCATCATATAATGGCTTTTCGTTTCTGTATGGTTTTATTATTTGATGAAAACATGGGAGATAAAATTATGTCCAGGAAACATGCTTCCTACATTGTTTGTGATATGCAAGATACAAGCATGTGGTCCCAGACGACTGTTGGTGTTCTCATGACCTCCCTGCTCAAGTACATTGATTTTTCACTCTATAGAGATCATGTACCAATTGGAGCCAGATGTTACCCACCAAAAGTGAGTGACCCCATAGGAGGCTTTCTCCCCTAATTATCTCTTTAGCCGATAGCCCACAACCCTTAACAACCAATGATGTAGCCAATATTATACCATTTTATCTCCGCTCCTTGTGTTAGTGATCCGAAAATGGATATTAAATCGAGAAGAAAAGGTATTATAGACTCATGTGCAGGAATGCCTATATTACTTAGTGCAATGGATCGAAAATATTGTGAATAATATAAACAATGAGTAGTTAGAAAACATAATAGACACACATATCAACACAACAAATAATCAAGGAGTTCACCAGACTTCCTGGCTATGTCTCCTGGTCTAGATTTTAGTGTTGACCTCTATATTAAGTCTTTAAGAACATATTATTACAAGGGTGAGTTCAAAACAGAGCCTCAACCAACAGTGACATCAAAGAGGGATCTGCTCGAAAACCTCGAGTCTAAAAGAGTGCACAGACTCTCCCTCTTTCCTGTTTCTCTATTCAATCTGCCTCAATCTGACTGACTGACTGTCTTTCTGTGATTGTCTTCAACTTCCCCCCTCTGTGCTGCCATTGTATGGCTTTTAAGCCTTTCAACGCTGTCTATTCAGCTCCATGCTTAGGCTTTCTACCTCCCGGCCACTATCTGTTCAACTCCCTGTTGAGTGTTAAACAATCATTGTAAAACGCTTAGGGTATGGTGGCCATCAGTTTTCAAATGAAAAGGCTAACGTGGTGAAAAATCCCAAATAGTTGCTTCTTTGTTTACATAGAGAAATACACAGGAAAAACTCTAAAACAGAGGAATCAGATGGTTGTTATGCCTCGTCCGTTATCGGTCCTTTAGCATCCCACATCGTAGATCTATTCTCATCTGACAGTTCACATCCATCCCGATCCTCCAACCTGCTTGTGCATTCTGCACCGTTGATCTGTGACCATTTGATCTGACGACTAATGTTCATTTCGGATGGCTTACTTGCATGAATATCACCCACCTGAAAAGTTGTTTTATCTCTCCTTGCTGCATGCTACATGTCGGTCAATGTATGGGATCGAGCAGAGCCCATCCAGTACCACTTACCGCCCGAAGCGCGCCCGAAATGTAGAAATTTCGAATAATTTAAAACATATTCAACAGAGATTATCCTGATCATGTACCATTGCGGAAAACATACACAATACATAAGCTCCTCTACGTTGATC
>APFE030854574.1:16231-64774 GCA_000404065.3 Pinus taeda | reverse complement strand
GCTCCTAGGAGGCTGAGCTCGACCCCTAGAGGTGGGGAAAGAGGTTTGAACTTCTATATTATGCCCTCTCTTTCTCATTTTGTGGGTTGGACTCTAGAGGGAGAAGTGCTATTTTATTATTGACTTGTATTTTCTGCAATTTGAGGAAAAGGAAGGCCAGGGTTTTGCAGACTTCATTGTGGATTCTTGTGGATTATTATGTTGATGGTGTGCTTCCTACTGTTATTGTAAGTGTGTTTATGTGTTTCATTCCTTAATCTCTTGTTGCTGTTTAAACAAAAGAAGTGATAAAGTCTGAATTCATGCATGCCATGCTCAGCTTTCAATTTTGTTTAAATTTTATGTTTTCCACCGTCTAGAGAGGATTCAAATCCATTGTTTTCCCTCTTTAGCTTTTCTCCTTTCTTCCTTGATCATCTTTTTCAGACTTAAGGCATCAGCATAGATTCTTACCTTGCCCCAAGGAATCACCTGCAAAAACTGAGCTCAATCCCCGCACCCTGAATTGCACTCCCTCTAATTGCCACCAAAAAACCCAAAAACTTAAATCAATCTCCTATATCAGTTTACTAGCCTAAAATCCTTGTTCCTATTTGGTCAACTCATCCTATTGACAAAATCCATCGAGTTTTGACCGAGAGAGCCTTCTCATACCTCGTAGGGCTAGCTACGAGGTGAAATGGTTTGATGTAGCCTTGAGAGTTTGTCTATCTCAGCCTAGGTGAATTCCAAGCGCTAACAGGTTCAATAGTTGAAACCCTATAACCTACACAACCATACACAACATTAATATTATGGAATTAATTTTAAACATGACCTAAATATGTTCATTTTAAAATTCTCGTCCGGTGCTAACTTGATGAAGCGTTCTTACTTAGGCCCATTCTAGTGCTACCTCTGCAGGAATTGCAATGAAGACAACGACCATCTCTTTCTGGAGTGTCCTACCACACAAGAACTATGGAACAACCTTCTCACATCGCTCCCCATTTCATGTCGATGGCACGGACAACATAAAATATGCTTGGAACAACTGGTGGAAGGAAGCCACTGGAAAGGAGAGGAACATACCACTACTCATCTGCTGGGCTATATGGATAGCCAGGAATCGAATTATTTTTCAGTAGAAGGATCCACATTGGCCCTCTATACTGTATAAAACTTTAGCCGATTATCACTCTATTCCAGAGGAATCTACTCAACAGTCCCACAGGAACATAAATTCAGAAAACATCAATACCTCCATGCCATGGGCTTACTTTGATGGATTGGCACAGGAGATAGGATGCCGGGGGGGGGGGGAGCCATACTACACGTAACAGAAACCCATTCCTTCAAAATTCAAATGGATCTGGGTAGAGGATCCAATAATTATGCTGAGCTTTTAGCTGCCAAATACCTCATACATTTTTCCTTGTACAAACATTGCATGAATCTCCAACTCTTTGGTGACTCAAAACTAGTATGCAACTGGATAAATAAATTAAAAAAAAAATATCACTACATTGCATACACATCGAGGCATATTTTGGATGATACTCACAGACTCATCTTGAATTTTGACTCATTTCCTTGCCATCATATTTACAGGGAGCGCAACACAACTGTCGATCACCTATCTAAGGAAGCAACGCACATGGATGATGGTACTTGGTTGATACAAGAGGACAAGGATGGTATTATCTATCAACACTACCATAGGCCATTCATAGAACCAGAAGCATAATTGATGGCTCATTTTGAGTCAGAAATATATTTTTTGATTATGTACATATTTATATGCCCTTTTACCTGTTTATCATAGAACTATGCTGCACAATAATCTCTCTGCGAAGATACCAAAATGCTTTTTGTTTTTTTTGGAAATAGCTTGCTCCTTGCGTGGAGTACTACATCACTTCTATTACCTTATTGGACAGACAATGCCTTACCTTATGGATATGCTCATCATCTACAAAATGTAATTTTCCCTTTAATAATAAAAATTACGACTTTTTCCACGGGGAAAAAAATGGTCATTTTAAAATTAAAAGATATATATTGAAATAAATAAATATGGGAACATGCACATTATAAAGTAATATAAAGTGGAAGAAATCAAAATAATTTATTTTGATGAGTTATAAATAAAAGCGCATAAGAATGATACTATTGAGTGCAAGGGTTATTATAATGAAAATCATGTGATGATAATACAATGCAAACAAATGTTATGAGTGTTTCAGAGAAATAAGCCGTAGGTAATGGAGATAATGGATATGAGGGAGAGGTACAATGATAGTTGAATGGAGACAAGACCATAAACCATGCAATCAAAACTATTCAACGCAACGATCAAAACACAATGCATAACAATACGATCCAGTGGTAATAAAACATATGGTATGCAAACAATACGATGACATGAGTGATATATCAGCCAAGGTCAATAAACACCACGATGGTACTGTGGGTTGGTATGAAGGACGACCACGATGGAATGAAGGACGACCACGATGGAATGAAGGACAGCCACGATGGAAGAAATCAGAAAAGGCAGCAAGTGGAACGGTCCGACGAAATTTGAAAATACAATAGTAAATGTTTCAGAATAATGACAAGAGTTTTCATTCAACAGAGCTTCACACATACTTCACTATTGTTACACACAGAGCATGGTGAAAATCATTTTCTCTCCACCATCACAGCCGTTTTAAAGGCTCAGGGAGAGCAACGAAGTGTTGCATAAGCCATTAGTGCATAGTTGTGAGCTTGAAACGAGTGGTTTGAGAGAAGAAACACGGAAATAGAGGAAAGCAAACCGAGAAGGAGAAGGCAGGAGATATAGCGGTTGGAAATCAGAGTGATAAGAAGGAAACCCGAAGAAGATTAAGAGATAAGCCAAGGAGACTAGCAGAGAAAGCAGAGTTAGTTGAAGAAGATCTTGTGAGAAACAAGGTAAGATCAAAACTTGATCTCCCTCAATGAATGCAACATATGTTTTATGAGAAAATCGCGGGATTCTTTTTATAAAACAGAAGTTAAACTCCAGGATATGGGAAGTGCTCCAACCTCCGTTTGTCATTTGTTAAATGCCGTCTCTACCATTAGTCAAAGAGTAAAGGTTTTGAAACGAAGTTTAACAAGTGGAAACCATTATGAAATGTAGGTTAGTTGAGTCACGACATAGAGAAAATTAGGGCAAATCATTGCAGACAGGTAACTCAACTCGGATCCTCCATGAAATTGCTGAATTGAATAATGAAACAAGAAGTTAATTAAAGTTTTGATGACATGCTTTCATTGAGATTGAGTAATGAAACAAAGTGTTTAAGTGTAACTTTAAAAACACATGGCGTCTCCGAGTTAAAACAAAGTGTTTAGTTGTGATTCTGATTACTTAAACACGTGTTTTCAGTAAAGATTGGGTAGTGAGACAGAACGATAAGTTAAAGTATGGTTGCATAAATAAATGTTTATACCAAATTGGTCAATGAAATAGAGTATTGAACTTGTACTTGAATGCATAAAACAAATGAATTTGTTGAATATACAGTGAAATATTTATGATTGGTTGCATAAACAGTGAGTTCAAATTGTATAAACAGTGAGTTCAATGGCATAAACAGTGAGTTCAAATTGCATGTATAGTAGGTTTAATTGCACACACAGTGGCCTTAATTAAACAACCAGTGAATGAAGAAATGACTCCAGTTTGACATATGAATGATTTTTATGATCATAAGAGAGTTATAAGAAGAATGAAAATCGAAAGGAGAAGTCATGGTATGATTTTGGTTTTATAAAAAAAATTCAAAATCAAAACAGAGTTCGATTTCCAATTTCTTTCTTATAAACAATGATATGCATAAAGAGGAATACTTCATTTATGCATAGAGCAGAGTTTTGGTGAAAGAAGAACAAAGTCGAGAATAAATTTTACATCAGAATAAGCAGTTTGTTTTTGTATTTCATTCATAGAGGTTAATTTTTTTTTTAAATAGTGATTTAGTGTTACAGAGAGACAAAGACTAAAACAAGCCTGGATTTATCGTTCTAAAGAACATCAGGAGAAAGATAAGCCTTCCTACAAACTGAATCAAAAAGGATTTTTATGCATGAATGATTGTTATTTTCATTGTTAAAAATGAAGTTAATGATAGTAGAAGGGTATGTCCACTGGTTTTCAGAAAATATGACCACCATAATAGAGCCAAAATTTCAAATAGAGCTATGGAAGAAGAAAACAGTAGACAAATTGTATCAAGCAGAGATTATAGGGTTTCTACAGAGGTTTAATGGTGACAGTGAGGGTATAACAAGAGAATTTATGAATAACTATACTCAGGTGCAAACAAGGGTAGGGAACCTAATCATTCCAGTGACTCAGGAATACATCTCCCAAGCATTAGACCTTCCACTGACAGAGGAAAATTATCACAAAGGTCTACATTTCAAGGAGAAAGCATGGACTTTCTTCTTGGAGAAAAACAGGAAGGGAGCCTTTGATAGAGCCAAAGGCATACCCAGGGAGTGGTTCAATGAGCCATGGGGAGAACTAGTCTTGATTATTCAGAAATTCTTCACTTGTGATAGGGGACATAGTGTGGGACATTTGTATCATATCAGACTACTCCAACACATTAAGGGAGATGTCAAAATAAAATTGCCATATTTTTTCTCCTAAAGTCTCATTAAGATGATAGAATCAATAAAAAATGAGAACAAACCAAGAGAAGCTCAAGTTTATCATTAGGTATTAATAAAAATTATGGTATAACATCAAGTAAAAACTCAGGGCATAATTTGGAAAGAGTTTTTAATAAAAAACCAGTATGAAGAACAAGTCATTGAGGAATAGAACAAAACAGAGAAGGAAACTAGGGGCATCATGAATTCACCACTTTATCCCAAAACAATATCTAAGAAGCAAACCAACACTGTTATGCTTGAAAAGGAAACATCTATCATATCTACTCCTAGGAGGCTTAGGAGGAAGAACCCAATAGAAACAAGTAGCAGGGACCAAGAAGTACAAATTGTAGAAACATGTTCTACAGAGAAACAGGTAGAGGATGTAATTGAAAGATTAGAGAAAGAAGCTCTAGAGAAAGACTCATATTTTGATGATGTGGCAGCCACATCATTTGCAAAAGATACACGAGAGCTAGAAAAAGAGTTGCATTTGAGCAAAATCAAAGAATTGACAGATCAGCTAGAAATAAACAAGATTCTGGAAAAGCACTTGAAGAAGGAAAATAAGGCATGAAAGAAAAATAATGCAAAGTTAGTAAAGGAGAATGAAAAATTAACTGAAGAGGTAGGTAAACTAAAGAGAAAGAATGACATACTTTGCAAACAGGGATTCAAGTGGCTTAAAGATAAGAACATGTGGAAGAACAAATAAGAAAAACAGAAGGTCAAGGCTACTATGTATAAAGAAGAACGCGGCATGGGGATAGATTAGCTATTAGAGGCGGCATAGCTGGAAACATCAAGGTCAGGAACAGGATTCACAGCAGGGGTTAGGAGATCCAAGAGGAAGAAACAAGCATGAGAACATGCTTGAGAATCAGCAAGGGGGAGATGTTGGCCCTCATTTTTGGTCCATTTTTGCTTAAGGAAACTTACTTAAGTCTTATATTATCCATCCATTTTCCATCATATCCACCTCATTTTGATGTATTTTATGCATATTCAGGTATTTAATTTTAATTTTGCAACTTCTAGAAGGTTTTATGAAAATTGAATTTCAAGTGCAATTTTTAGACAGAATCAGAAATTCTCGTAATAACTATATGGATGTCATATTTGTAGGACACCTAGGCACGAGCTAGATACATGTATGGAAATCTTGGGAACTAGAACTGAACTAACTCCAATTGGTTTGGTCAAAACAAACTAAATCAAGCTCGCTCAAAGTTGGTCAAACAGGACCAGTCATCTAGAAAATCCCTAGGAAGTAGGGCAGTTTTATGATTTCATGAGATTGTCCATATTTTTAGTGATAGATTGGATGGATTCGACTTGGATAGATGGATATGAGTAGATATAGTTGTTATAGAGACTTTATATTAGTTTGTTTCATGATATTCTATTTAATCCAAAACTTTGAAGGATTATGGCATATAGTTTTGTATAATTTTATGCTGAGACATTTGAATATTTGAAGCTAATTTGAGGAACTTGTTCTACTTCCATTTTGTTGTTTATTGGTGTTGATGAGTGACTGAAGTTGTAGTAGTTGATAACATCCTCAAGTGTGCAAGGCAAGGGTGGAGGGCCCCCACTCCAAGCTAAGTACACTCTATTGTTAAACTAGCTTAATTTTCATGAACTAGTTGCTTCAGATTTGTTTACTTGTTTTGTTTCAGATTTGCTTACTTGAATTGATGTGTAATGATTTATGTTGCCGATGAATCTTAGATTTTTTATTATTTTGATAAGAATGGACAACAAAGTGTTCAAGTTGAACCCTCCTTCTATTGAATTAATGGATCAAAACTAGAATTCATCTTTATTGTGTTCAAGCAGTTTTATGCAATCTCAGTTTTTTAACAATAGCATAATGATGAGTGAATTTTTGATGAGGAATATCAAAGATCTCTTAAGTTAGGAGTCTCCTTCATTGTTTATTTCCGCATCTTAATCTGTTGTTAATTAATGATTTTTTATTTCTATTCATATAGTGATCTTGTAGAAGGACACAAATGGATCTCTTAAGTTAAGAGCCACTTCATCTCTCATATATTGCAAAAATGAATTAGAAATTGTTTAAATAGATTTATATTTGTAATATGCACTTCCTTAATTCTTCATATTTTATCTTCTAATCTTGGCTACATTTGATATCCATACATTGTGGACATGCCTCCAAGTTTTACAAACCTGGATTGATAATGAACATTTGTGTTAATTTGTGTTAATAAATTAGCCCAACAATCACATAGGAGGTCGAATCCAATCATAGTACCTTCTCATCACATGTTTACCCCAATTGGCATGGTTACTTGGGTAGATGTGGGAGGAGTGTGTTACAGAGTGGTATCAGAGCATAGTTCACCCCTCGGACTGGATGGGCTACGTGTTGGTCATACATGCATGTTAGTTGCATGTATGTCTCTTACACTTGCATTCCATGTGCTTGTTTCATTTCATCTTGTTGATCATGGTTGTAAAAAAGGATTGTCATGAGGAACTTGATGATTGATTTTGTGGAATGCATCGTCATGAGTATATGACTGGTTACATATTACTATATGACACTTACATGTTGTTATATGTCGCTTGATTACATCCTTGTATGGTAGGTTGCATTCTTTTATGTTTGATTACATGTATCAGTCTTGTAGGTTGGTTACAAGAATTGATCGTTTAAGCTCGACTACATGCGTTCATGTGTATGTGTAGTTGATTATCCATTGCTTATGCATATTGATGTTTGCATGGTGCAATGTGTGTAGTGGCGTAATGTTGTTGTTTTCATGCATGAGGTCATGGTTTGTGTAGTTGATATCGACATGATTTGATGACTGGACTCTAACTAGAATGAGGTGTATATGGTTTGGTACTCATATATTATATGTCTATATGCAGTTGTTATGCATGTGTGGTCTTGGTTATGGTTATGCATGAATAGTAGTCGAACATTCCTTTTGAAGTCATGGTATGCAATTTAGGTCATTAGGGTGATATTGGTATGTTATGATGCTAATGTGTTGGCTGAGATAGAGCAGGAAATGCAGATCATCAAAGTGAAGTTGCAACATTGGATCTCGAGGTAAGAGAATGTCGTCAAACATGTTTGTATTTTGGGCATGCAGGTATGTAGATTAAGGATTTTTATATGCATTAAAGTTATATACATTAAGTTTATGTACATGTCTTTTGATGTTATGGTTACGTACATGATAAATGATAGTTGATTAGCACAGCCGTATGCACATCAGTCGGATAGTCAAGAAGGATGGTAACATGTGGTTGTATGCATTACTATTGTTGTTTTATGTTAGATAACTTAATGATTAGGATATATGTTGTTCATGAGCATGATATATATCTTATTGTTGTTATATGCTATTAACTTGATGATTAGGGTTATTTCCTTGAGATCTTGATGTCGTAATTTGGTTTGGTCATATGTGTGATAGTTATGTTCATTGCATTGAAGTTCTTGATGTTATATGTATTCTGTTAACCTGGTTTGACCTATGCATATGGCTATGGTTGCAATATTCAGGTATGAGCCAACATATTTGTGATATGGTGTTGTACTAATCTAGATTGATCATACATATGTGATTGTTATGCATGAACAACAAATGCTTATGATCTTATGATGTGAATATGTTAGTTAGTTACTGTTATGGATATCATAATTTATGTTTATGGATATGTTGTGAAGTAGTATTGTACTAACCTAGATTGATTGTGCAAACAATATAACCTACCCTGAAATACACTAAGGTACGAGTTTTCTTATGCAGCATATTAGGTGCTTCATTGTTTATTATGTCATTTATTTGGTGTTTGAGTGTTTGGTGCCTATTATGTCATCTAGTTGATTTATCTGACACGGTGTGTTCATAGCTTGCTTGAACGTTTGATTAATTTCATGATATGGGTATGAGTCTATAGGGATGCATGAATAAATGATCTTATTTTAAGATGATTGTATTATTACATATGTGTTGAGACAGTTGATATGTTCTTGCGTGTAAGTAGGTGATAGTTGTAATATTATGTCTAATGACTATGGGTTGACTATGGATTATGACATGATTGTTAGTCTTGGTAAATGATGATTTTGAATTGATAGATATAATTATCTTGATATTTGGAGCATGTGATTGACATGTGTGAGCATCTGCAGGGTAACATGATTGGTATTAGTGTGACAAGGTAATAGTTGATGTGTTTATATAACTAACAGTCGGGTCATGTGATAGTGGATAGTAACATTCAATTGCAGCAAGGAAAATGTCAAAGAAAGAAAATGGGTAAGAATTCCTTTGGCTATGTTTGAAAGCCCTAATTCCAAACAAATGAGTTCTTTGCCTACAGGAAATCTTCTTAACCTTAATCTTGTCAAACATTATGTGTATACATGCTATATTCATGAACATGTACTTGCAGGTGGATCTGTCAAAGGATTGGAGTCCATAAAGAGATGGTGTGGATTTGTTCAGTTGCAAGCAACGTGCTTGGCACAACAAGATGAGGTAACTGGTGTATTTTTATGTTTATTTATGCACTAATAGTTATGTGTTAATGACAACATGATGTAGGGAGTTGCATGGCAAGAAAGGTTTCCATGAATTTTGAAGAAGGCTCAGGTCGAGCTTTCCTTGGGAACCATGGGGATTGAGTCATGGCGTCTTTTATTAGTTTTTTGCTTTTGGTATTTTGTGATTGTTGTGCTTGATTTGAGATTTTTATGTTGTTTGGTGCATAGCTATGCCACTTTATTGTGGTGTTGTTTTGCTATTGGTTTTCATGGATTTCTTCTTGGTTGTTTCTTGGTATTGCCTTTTAAGTTTTGAGTATGGGGAATTATTTTGGAAAGAGGAAAGTTAATAGAGCTCGGTGAGAGTTGTGTGCTACCCAGCAGGTAATGTAAGACTCAAATGAAGCTCTGTGCATGAGTAAGTGCAGGGGAAGGTAAGGTTGTGACAATTGGTTGCACTGGTTGGTCCATGGTGGTAAAGGGACAGTGGTAGTATAGACATGTGAAAGATAACTAGAAAAGGTAAAGTAAATGAATCTGAGGTGTCGGATGCCTTGGCTATGTTGTGAATGATTGTTCTCAATGTTGTGCATGAATAAAGGAAGTTATCTTAACCTAAACTTTATGTTATCTGGTAATTATGTTATGATCATGATTATGTTGATGTTTATAAATGTATACATGTATGTATGTATGTCGTTGTCTGAGAGAATGATGATTCTTTTATGCTAATGATTATATATGTATGTATCTATGTATCTATGTCATTGTCTGATAGGGTCATCAGGAATCGTCCTTGTGGAGGAATGATTGCTTACGTAGGCGAATGGCATGAAGACATTCCTGGTCTTACATGGAATCAACTGAGAAGAGTAGTCATGAAAAATATACAAGGTCAGTATCATATGGTTATGAGTTGATATTATGTGATTATATTATGTCTATGTTATGGATAGGTTATACCGAGGGATACAACAGAAAAATGAAAGCATTGTGGTTTGCGATATGCTGGGACAAGCATGGATAAGACATTGGAAGCAAGGTTGCATGGCAGAGACAATGTGGTTTTGGATGTGTGGTACTATTCTTGGGCACATGTTTCATATGTGATGCTATGTGCATGTAGTGTTGTACGGATATTGCATATGTTGTTGGATATAGATGGTGCCATGTAGATATTCAATATGCGGTGCTATGTATATATTGCATTGTGCACATCATGCGACGTTGTATGCATATGGTGCTCTGTGCATGTTAGATATGCAGTGATGCTACGTACATGTTGGATATGCAATGTTATGTACATGTGGTGTTGTGTGCATGTTGTACATGTGGTGCTATGTACATATGGTGTTGTGTGCATAATTGTACAAGTGGTGTTGAGTGCATATGATGTTATGTACATGTTGTACAAGTGGTGTTGTGTGCAGTTCGTGTTGTGTACATGTCATGCATATGATGTTGTGTACATTTTGTGCATGAGGTACTATGTACATGTGGTATTGTATACACGTTGTACAATTGTGCAGTGTACATGTGGAATTGTGTACACATTGTGTAGTTGGTGTCGTGTACATGTGATGTTGTGCATACGTTGTGCAAGTGGTTGCAGTGTACACGTGGTACTATGTATATGTGGTACATATGGTACTGGTGTAGATGCATGTATTACATGGTGTTGTATGACGTGTGTAGTTGTATGTGTGTGATGCCCACTATGTGTATGTGCACATGGTTGAGGAGAAGGCACTGGGTGTTGGTCGAGTGTGGCAACCAATCCGGAGTGTGTACGAAATAAAGACAAAGGTAGAAGCTAAGAATTGATGAATAGATAAGTATCAACATTTTATTTCAATTTTATCATGCATGTGATTTTTTATTATGGTATATGATGATTATATGTGATCTATGATTCTGGTTTATGATGGTTACATGTGATTTATGATGGTTTTGTTTTTAGCTAACTAGATGTGATATGTTTATGCATGATGTTTTGATCAAACAATTAGTTTGACTTGTTCTAGCACGAAGCAAATAGAATTGCAAGTGTACCTTATTGATGAGCTACCAATGAGGTATGATGTGAATTTATTTCAATCTAATTTAAATGTAATGGATGTTATGTGTTTGGTATAGGAAACATGAACTTGCCTAGTTAGGTGGTTGAAATCGACTACAAGAATTAGTAGCAGCAGTGAAAGAAATTGGAACATGCAGCAGTATGTTGGTAAATCACTTCAGGAGCAGGGCCATTATGGGACACTGGTACCCAATAGTGTCCATTGATTTCCATGAGCATGCTATGACCGGTATAAAGGTTTTGAGGTGGGGATATGCCTTGTTTTTTTGTATCTCCCAATGTGAGGAAGCCTTACCAATGGATGGACTACCCGGGATGGGGGTGCCAACAGAACTTGGAAGGAGAGTGACTACATTGAATGGGTGACCGGATTCCCGAGGGGCTGTGTAGCATAGAAGGGAAGGTTGTGGATATATTTTTTTTGGTCATTAGCATTTCCAAATGGAATCAGATGTACATCGGGAATGTGCCTTGGACAATGAGCCGATAACTGTTTGCTGAAAGGACAAGTGGCGGATTGTAGCATTGGACATTAGATGCAGATTTGACTTTGCAGTGGATTTTGGACTTCTTGGGAAGGAGGTGAATCCTGGTATTACTTTGAAGGTGGAGGTGTGAGCCTCATGATTCTCTTGTTGATTTATATGGGAATCTTATTCTCTTATTTGTTGGTTTAGTAGATGTGCATATGTGTATATGTGGATATTTTAAATACCATAATGAGTTGTGTTATAAATCTCTAGTAAACGTTGTGTTTGTCATGTTTTAGCATAAGATCATTGTAAATACTACAATGAGCTATGTTATAAAGCTCCATGGGCAGTATGTTTTTCTTTCAATGGCCTTGTCGGTTATAGGTGTCATTGAACACCAAGGACGGTGTTCCCCTGAGGGGAAGGGTTCTGTAACAGCCCTGGTTAAAATATCATATAAAAATATATAATACCACAGTTGTTGAGACACATATTCCAGGTTGAATGTTGGGAAAGACATCCTAGGGGTGTTCATTTGGTTGTTTATGGCTAAGGAAATTGTCAAAGGCAATGGCTAAGGCTTTGGAAAGGTAAAATGGCATTTTTGGCACATTTATTTATGAAAATAATGGAAATTAGGATAAAAGGAAGGTGAAAGGTTGCATATGAGGAGGAAAATGAAGGAAAATAATGGAAATTGAAGAAAATAGAGGCCTCATTAATAAAAACGCTTCTGAGGATTAGTTGGCAAGCTCTTGGCTCAAGCTTGGTCAGTGTAACCTTTGGTCAGTTGAGTTTTGGAGCTCTCTCATTATTCTCTATCTTTCTCTCTCTCTCTCACTCTTGAAATCTTAGAGTTTCTTGAAGCACTTTGGCAGTAGAGAAAGAAAGAAAAAGAAGGCAAGATGAAGCAAATATCAAGCAGGGAAATGCAGGATCAAGTAGCTAACACAGGCTTCATTGTAGATATCGACTTGCATGTGTATCTTCCTTGCTAAATTTGGCATGGTATTACATGTGGTTCTTTTCTATCATGGCATGGGTTTTTCTAGTTGTGATAGTATTTTTCAACCTAGCCTTCTCATTTCCTCAGAGCTTTGATGAGATGGGTTCTCAGACTTCAATTAATGTGGGACTGCCAGATGGATTCAAAGTTGAGTGGGGTGGATCTCCAAAATGAAAAACACATGGCCTAATGGTCCCTCCACTGGACTGTGGATCATGGTAAAGTCACTAGCCTAGTAACCCCTTAGCCATATTGTGGGTTGCGGTAAATCTAGGATTGTGTGTCTCAATGGGTCTTGTAATCCTTGTCAATGAATGGAAGGATATATGGTAAAGCCAAGAGGTGGATTTCTCTCTGTTGGGACTCGTAGTCCTGGGATGGGATGTACAGTAAAGCCTAGAGAGTGTGTCTCAGTGTACGGCCTAGTGATACCTAGATCAGACTGTAGATTATGGTAAATCCTGAGAGACTAGGAGGCACTCAAATTCCTCATGGTGTAGGTGGAGAACTCCGATGGAATCCATGCTTGTTGGTGTTTTTGGCAAGTTGTCTGGAGTGTTGGATTGGTTCTTGAGGGTCCTAAAGCTGATGTTGAATGTCTGTTTGTTATGGTGCATTCGATTCCACTTCCTTACAGTCACATAGGAGGTCAAATCCAATCATAGTAGCCTATCATTGAATGTTTACACCAGTTGGCATGGTTACTTGGGCAGATGTGGGAGGAGGGTGTTACATTTCTCATGCTCATTCAACTTTTGTGACTCATAGCATACCACCTATCCATCTTGTGTACTGCGTAAGGACTCCACCAAGTCCTCTCTTACAAGCATCTATAGATTCTATACATACTATAAACTCTTTGTCCATATCTACAATATTTAAGGCTGGTGCATGTGTCAACAACTACTTCAGCTGCTCAAAACTAGTTTGCACACTCCTCTATCCATTTAAACTTCTTACCTTTCCTATACAATGATGTAATAGGATAAGAAATTTGTAAGAAGTTCCTAATGAACCTCCTATAATAACCTACTAACCCCATGAAATATCTCACCTCCCTATCATTCTTGGGAGTTGCCCACTCATGATAGCTCTTACTTTTTCTAGGTCCACTGCAATGCCCTCCTCGGAGACAACATGTCCCAAGTAATGTACCTCAGTCTGAAAGAAAATGCACTTGTTGAGCTTAGCATACAACTGATGTTCTCTCAACAATCTCAATGTTGTTGCTAAATGTTCATCATGGTCTTCCTCATTTTTAGAATATACCAATATATCATCAATGAACATAGTAACAAATTTATCAAAATACAGACGCAACACACTATTCATCAAGCACATAAAGGTAGTTGGATCATTAGTTAAACCAAATGGAACTACAACAAAATCATAATTCCTATACCTGGTCTAGAAAGTTGACTTGTAGATGTCTTCTTCTTTAATGTGTACCTGGTGATATCCAGATATCAAAGCAATCTTTGAGAACACTCTTGCTCCCTTCAGCTAATCAAACAAGGCATCAATCTTCGACAACGAATAACTATTCTTGATGGTCACTTTGTTCAACTTCCTGTAGTCAATGCATAGTCTGAGTGTACCATCCTTCTTCTTCACAAAAACCACCAGTGTGCCCCAATTTGATACAATTGGCCTAATGTATCCTATGTCCAACATTTCCTTCAACTGCAGCTTCAACTCTACCAACTCAAGTGTACTCATCTTGCAAAGTTCCTTTGATGTCAGAACTCCCCCTGGCGCCAACTCAATAGAGAAGTATACTTCCCTGTAAGGTGGCAACTCTGACATATCCTCAGGAAATACATCCTAAAACTATTGTAGAAATGGATACCTGCTCAAAACATATGCATCCTCAACTTCCTTACCTTTGTCACTAGATATGTGCACTACAAATAACACACACCCTTTCTTGCGACTACACTTGGCTTGGATGTCACCATTCTAACTGATGTTGCTTTCTTCTTACCCCGCAAAACTCTTGGTTCTCCATTCTCATCCAAGCATTCAATAGATTTGTCATAACAATCCACCTTGGTTCTATGAAGGTACAACCAATCCATGCCCAACAACATGTTGTATGATCCCAACGGTAATCCATTCAAAAGTGTTATGGTACGCATACCATTCAAATAAAATGCACAAGCTCTTACCCAATGATGAACTCGCTTCTTTGCACCTATAGCCAACTGCACTAACCAAGATTCTGCATGCACTTCTTTATTTAAACCACACTTATCAACCAGGCCATGATTAACATAAATATAATTAGATCTAAGGTCAATCAAAATAGAAACAACTTGATCACAAATATTACCATCCATCTCAATGATAGATTCTTGATGGTTTGCCTGTCTATTATCCAATGTTGCATATATACAAGGAATGATCTCACCAACGTCCCCAACAATTTATGCCTAATGTTCACTATATATCAAAGGCCTACCACCCTGATGATGTGGACAATCTCTCATGTGATGATCTCCTCCATAATTCCAATACTGCACAAGATCCTTATTTTGCTCCTCAGTTTGAAGTCCCTATCCTATGTTAGATGCATTAAACTTCTTTGATGGCACTACATTATCTTTATTAAATGTGCCTTGGGGTCTTGCTCATTTCTTGCCCCATTTTCCTTTGTTCATCGCATTAACTTTCTATTTGGGCTTAGTCTCAGATCTGCGCTTTGATTTCTCATAGAAATTCTTTAGCTTACAGGATGGCCTACTCCAATGATTTAAGCTCATCGAAATCTATCTTGTATTTGAATGCAATCGGTAATCCACTAATGAATCTCTTAATGTTTGCCTTCTCCTCCTTGAGGTAAGGCACATACCTCAGTAGCTCCAAGAACCTACTAATGTACTCCCCATCTATCACCGATCCAGTCTTTAGATCATAGAATTATTTTGCCCTATCATCAAAGTATCTCTCTAATAGATACTTCTTCTTGAATAGTCTCTCAAACCCATTGAAAGTCAAGTCCTCCTCATTAATACCTTTGACATTCTTCACATCTTCCCACCAAATATTTGCTTTACCTATGAGATTGAATGTAGCTATTTTTGCTTTCATGTTCTCTAAATAATCATGCAACCTAAAGAACTTCCTCATGCCAAGAAACCATGCCTCTGCATCCTGCAATTTCTTCATCTCTCCATCAAATGTAGGTGGCTTCACCTTCTTAAACTCATTCGGAAAGTATTCCCTATCACTCCTCACGTAAGGATGATAACGATGACGATTGTAGTGCCTATCTGAATCAGAACTAGAATAGTACATGTGTCCATCACCTCTCCTATCCGGAGTATACAAAAAAGTACCATCTCTCATCGTGTCATCTCTATCCGACCTGTGACCACCATGAGACCTACTACCATATGCCCCATTAGTTATATCCTCTTTCTCATGGCTGATTTGAATTGGTCCCTATCGTTGCAATTCTGACAAAATCTAAAGTATTACTACCACTTGTTTCTCTTATGCTTGTATGGTTCTGTCATTATCTTCCTTACAACTCTTTATTTTTTTCCTTTAAGCTTCTCAATGTGTCTGCCAAATCAGAAGAGTGCCCAACACCACACTGCTCATTTGATCCATAGGGAGAGTCTCGGGAACTGTAGTCTACCATCTTGCTAGTCATCTTTGATATTCTTTCTTCAAGGTAAATCATGTTAGTTAAATCAAATCACAATAAACCAACGTACCTTAGCATAATTTGGGGAGGATACCTCATCTACAAGATCAACCAATCAACGTAATACGTATATAAAATAATCATGACAACATATATACATATAATACATAAGCATATAACTCATCATTCTAGCAAGAGTCCAGTCATGAATGCATGACCTTATCAACAACACATACCATGACCCCATGCATGACAACAACCACTACATCATCGTACACTTGACCACAAGTGAATAATAACATTCATAAACAATGTAGAATCAACCATACACTCATGACGACACACTCCGCAACAACACCATCAAATTCCCATGGAAACATCGCTACAACCATGACCCATGACATACAAATGAAACAAGCACATGGTCTCACAACACAAGAAACACATATGGAACCGACATGAATGCATGACCAACACACAGTCCATCTAGTCTGAGGGGTGAACCGTGCTCTGTTACCACTCTGTAACACCTTTCTCCCACATCTACCCAAGTAATCAATCAACCAGGGTAAACATGTGACAAGAAGTTATTAAGATATGATTCGACATCCTAAGTCACCTTAATGAAGTGGCACTGACATAAACACACCATACAAACCTTCCACATCAGCAATACGACTCCCAGGAACCATCCCAACCTCTGAGGTAACCAGCCCCTAGGTCCCACTGAGTTCTTAGATCAATTAGCCCTAGGACACTCCCATTATATGGGCATGCATGCATCGAGAAGGCTTTGGACGCTACCACAACATGGTATGTCAGCGTCTAGGGACTTTTTTGCTCAGTTTTGTGCCAGCATCCTCGATATTTGAGCCACATTTTCAAGCCCAGAGCCCATGTTACTGCCTATAATTGAATGACACCTTTAGAGCAAAAAGATAACAATGGAATGATTATGCAAATACAATTACTTGAACAAGGGCTTGACTGGACCCCTACTAGCCATGAAATGCATTTCGTCAAACATGTCACAACTATGTAATCTACAAGTGTAAAAAACATATATAAGCATATGGGGTATCATAATCATATGAGAATCACTAAGAATCATTGATACCTCAAAAAGTTAGCTGCAATTTCATCCATTAGGCCATAGATACATTGTTCATTCATTTACAAGTAAAAACATGATGAGAGCCATACATAGCCACTATCATAATACATATTCATAACCATCATAATAGCAATATAAATACCAAGGAAACAACAGTAATATAATCTACATATAAACTAGTACAATACTCATGAAATAACGAGAAATAACCCCATATTAATGATGCAAAGGCCAACTAGTTGTGGGACTTCCACGAACCACCCGACCGTAGATATGGTTGAGCAAAATCTCTCTTCAGCCAGTCACCCCCGTGCCATATTCCAAACATGAATATGGGATCTCATAAAACACATTAGTAAAAGACATCTAGGGCTTCTAGAGGCCAAACCACCTCAACCCATCAAATATTGATTCCACCTTACGGTCAGACATCACAAAACCATCACCAAATCGGTCTCTACCCATGCCTTCTAGGGCTCTAGAGCGTTTGTTCCAACCAAGGCTCCAGGACTAGTAACTCAACCCATAGTTGTTGTCGGGCTCCAAAGAGTTTGTCCAACCAAGGCTCCAGGACTAGTAGCTCAACCTACCAAGGGCTCCAATGGGTTTTTCCAACCAAGGCTCCAGGAATTCGTAACTCAACCCAAGCTAAAGGAAACATGAGAACCAACTAGAAAACAAAGAAATAAACTCACAACACCATGGATATCCACGAAATAGAAAGTCTAGGAAATATGTTGTCAATCCAGACAATCATCCATGCTAGTGACAGATCATGACAAACAAACCACATGCATATCCCATGCATGGCAAAACTAGTGAGGAAAACATACATGCAACTTGGTACCTGCAAGTAAAACCCGTTGTAGCTGATGATCCTAGTGTCCTCTTGAACTTTCCTTCCCTTCCTTTTCCTTCTTGCTCCAAAACCCCAAGTATGCCACACTCTCCAAGATTGCTCCAAGAAAACTCTAAGTTTCCAAGAGTAAGAGAGAGAGAGAATATAGAGAGAGCTCCAAAATGGAAGTGACAAAAGTCTTTGAATTGAGCCTCATAAGCCTTTTTATTAATGAGGTCTCTATTTTCTTCATTTTCCATTATTTTCCTTCATTTTCCTCCTCACATGCAATCTGTGACATTTCACCTTTTTCTCCTAATTTCCATTATTTTCATAAATAATGTGCCAGAAATTCCAGTTTTCCTTTCAAAATCATTTTCCATTGCTTTTACCAATTTCCTTAGCCATTAATCAATCACCGTGATCCCCATCAATATGTTTTTTCCCAACATTCAGCTTGGAATAAGTGTCCCATCAACTATGGTTATTATTTTGCCTATATTTACTTTTATTACATGGAATTTTCATCGAGTTTGTTACAAAACCCTCCCTTGGGGGAACACCATCCTCGGTGTTCAACGACACCTATAACCACAAGATTTTTTTAAGAAAAACAACTACCCATGGAGCTTTATAACTTAGCTCATTGTAGTATTTACAATGATCATCATGTTGAGAAGCAATCCATAATAAAAACATAACAAGTATAACATCATAATGACATGACACCCATACCGCTTATTGGAGCTTTATTACATATCTCGTGGTGGTATTTACATCCATATACATATGTACATAAACCAAAACTCACCAAAGCATGTACCAAAAACATATACCAAAACATCTGCTCAACTAACGAATAAAGAAGGATACATAACCCACATTTGATCTGTCATCTCCGATGTAGCTTCATCAACCCCAAAGTGCTTCCATTGCACTTTAACCTGCTCAATTGCTTAGTTTCAGAGCAAGAGCATATTTCTCTACAAAATACATTTTGGTTCCAGTTGGAATTATCCTTCTACCTCCTCCTGCAATAAAAACCAGTCAATCACATGATCAACATCTTTGACATACTTCTTAAGCAAAGACAGATGGAAAACATCATGGAATTTCATTGTTGGAGGCAGTGCAAGTCGATAGGCTACTGCCCAATCCTCTCAATAATCTTGAAAGGTCCAGAAAATGAGGGTGCTACCTTGGCACATTATCCAATCCACAAGGAGCTCTTCTTCTTCGGTTTGATGTGCAAGTAAATTTGTTCCCCAACCTAGAACTCCTTGAACAACCTATTTTGATCTGCATAGCACTTTTGCATATCCAGTGCTTCTTTCAAATTCTTCTTGATTACCTGCATTTCCAACTCCATGTATGCCAATGTGTCTGGTCCAATCAACACCCTGTTAACTGGATGACTCCAACTAATGGGAGGATTGCAATTATGCCCCTACGATGCCTCAAACGGACTCATCCTTAGTGACTCCTAGTACCCATTTTTATAAGTGAACTCTACCAGTGGAATGTACTCTTCCTACTTCCGTTGTTCATGCATCACATACATCCTCAACATGTCCTCCAATATCCTGTTAAACCTCTCTATTTTTCCATTTGTTTGTTGATGATAGGTTGTACTGAAGGCCAACTTTGTGCCCAAACTTGCAAACAAATCTTTCCAAAACTTGGAAGTGAACTTCACATATCTGTGTGACACAATATTCTTTGGAACTCCATGCAATCTGACCATGTCCCTAATGAATACTTGTGCTACATCACTCCCTGAGAATGTAGACTTCACTGGAATGAAGTGCGCTACCTTTTCCAACCTGTCCACCACTACTGTGATGGAATCATGTTGTCTCAGTGTCATCGACAAACCTATGATAAAGTCCATGGAAATGACCTCCCATTTCCACTCTAGAATCGCAATCGGTTGTAGAAGTCCACCTGGATTCTTACACTTTTCCTTCACTTGTTGACAGTCCAAGTACCTAGCCACAACCTTTGGTATGTCTCTCTTCAAATTCAGCCAATAATATAATTTTTTCACTGTTGTCAACGTCTTTTGTTTGCCTAGGTGACCTGAATATGGTTTCGCATGAAACTACCTCAAGATCACCTTCTTCAACTCACTGTTATCTAGCACACATATCATGTCTCTAAATCTAACCAATTGTCTGTCATGAGACGATAGTCTACATCCCGTGCACCTGCATCTATACCTGTACCTATACCTGTACCACTACATGTACATGTACCTATACCTTTACCACTACATGTACTTGGAATAAGTGTCCCATCAACTATGGTTATTATTTTTCCTATATTAACTTTTATTAAGTGTAATTTTCACTAGTGATATTACAGAACCCTCCCCGTTGGGAGAGCATCATCCTCGGATTTCAACAACACCTATAACTACAAGATTGTTGTAAGCAAAACATATTGTCCATGGAGCTTTATAACTTAGCTCATGCAGTATTTACAATGATCATCTTGCTGAGAAGCAAACCAACATGAAAACATAACAAGTATAACATTATAATGACGTGACACCTATATTGCTTATTGGAGCTTTATAACATATCACATTGCGGCATTTACATCCATATACATATGTACATATAAAAAAACATCTCCAAAGCATGTACTAAAAACATATACCAAAACATCCGCTCAACCAGCGAATAAGGAAGGATACATAGCCCGCATCTGATCTACCATCTCCCATGTAGCTTCATCTAGCTTAAAGTGTTTCCATTGCACTTTAACCTGCTCGATTACTCAGTTTCAGAGCATGAGCCTCTTTCTCTCCAAAATACACTACGGTTACTGTTGGAATTCTCCTTCTGCCTCCACCTACAATACATACCAATCAATCACTTGATCAACATCTTTGACATACTTCTTTAGCATTTACACATGCAAAATATCATGGACTTTCATTGTCGAAGGCAGTGCAAGTTGATTGGATACTCGCCCAATCCTCTCAATAATCCTAAGAGGTCCACAAAAATAGGGTTCCAACTTTTCACATGATCCAATCCGCAAGGAGATCTTCTTCGGTTTGATGCACAAGTACCCTTGTTTCCCAGCCTAGTGTTAGAGTCTTATAGTCACAGTGATCAAAATTACTCTTTTCACTATTGCTTATAGTCTTAGGTCAAATAATAATATTTTCAAAGTTAATTTGACATCTCTCTTCGTTGGAAAAGGGTATTGAGTCAATGTCAAAATGTCTAATGTATATTCTAATCCCATCACAAGCCTAAGGTCATGGTCATCATCAAAAGTATCATCAAAAAATCTCATGGGTCTTTTGAGGTAATTTGTTGCACATAGGGACAATTTTACTTCCAAATTTGTTTCTAAAGTAATGGGAATGA
Organism: Pinus taeda; assembly: GCA_000404065.3. Classification (NCBI taxonomy): domain Eukaryota; kingdom Viridiplantae; phylum Streptophyta; class Pinopsida; order Pinales; family Pinaceae; genus Pinus; species Pinus taeda. The sequence goes on along the minus strand of APFE030854574.1, from coordinate 43,023 downwards.
ATTTTACAAAAGTGAAAGAGGTTTTTGTCAATCAGAGACCAAATAATAAACAAATCCTTCAGTTTATGCATAGGTGTTATGATTTGGGAGATATGCAACGCGATTTGAGGCTTATGTTCAAAAAGGAAAATTTTGAATTTGTTTTATTGTTTTATTCATTATTTTTTGGCGCGCTTTTCTAACAGCTGGAAAGGAATTTTGAGAAAAACAAAGATTTTTTTATCAAGCACGAGCCAAATATCAAAAACTGCTTTCATTTTCTTTACAGGTGTCATGTATTGGAATATTTGACAGGATCTTTACAGCCTAGTTTTCTAGATTTAAACATTTAATGATTTCTTGTTATAGTCATGATTTTGCGGCACATATTTCAAGGTGATGGAGATGAATCTGTGAAAACTGAGTGAGGTGTCTCTCAAACGCAAGTTAATATACAAAAAAATCCTTCATTTTTGTAATATAAGTCATGATTCAAGGGATACGAGTTAATATTTGACCCCTATTTTTAGAAATTCGGTCCCTATTCCTAGGAGGGAGTGCCAAATTTAATGCAATTGTTTCTATCTTTAGAGAGATGGTTGAGCTCGACTCCCTTAGTCCAAGGATTTGCTAATTTTATATATTTCATGAATTTCAGAGTGCAAAAGGTTGGATATTGGAAGCTCATACTTTTGAACTAGTGTACTTGATATTAGCAAAAATAATATACAGTTGCAACTATTTTTATGGGATTCATGTGTTGTGGTCACTGACATTGTTTTTCTCCAGTTTTTCTCATGCATATGATTGTTAGATACTTTCAATAGCTATTCATATTTCCTCTTATGCTTTATCTCTTGAGTGTTAAACAAAAATCATTACCTCAATGTTCTGTTTTTTTTATATTAGCATTTAATGTTTTTCTTCTAGATAAGTGAATTCATGCATCTGCTCACTTATTCTCTTTCATATGATTTCCTCATTACCATAGGACAATGAAAAACCAATTGTGTCACTAGTTACACCTACCTTGCCTCATTCTGACTGCAATTGATCATTTGGAATACGTGACCTAGTTCCTAAACTTGGTGCTTCTTATCGAGCATACCCTAATCAAAGCCCTACTGAGCTGATACCTAGCCTAAAACTCTAATGTTCTCTAGTCACTTTCATTGGCTGTGAGGTTGATTTTAGAGAGAGCCCTCTCTGATTTGGTAGGGCTAGTTGCCAAGTTAAAAGTTTGTCGGGTGTTACCTCTTTGCTTTCCTTTCTCAGCCTTGGGAAAACTAAGGAGCTCTAACATTTTGGCATCGTTGTTGGGTAGCAAACAGTTTCATATTCCCCGGGAAAGATCATCAAAATTTAGATATGATTTGTTGATGGTGGACAGTGGTCGGACACATATGAAGGCTGAAACATTCCCCTGGTGACTCCAACTTGATTTAAAGACTCCACTGGCAGCAGGATCCAAAGATCGAAATGAGTTTTCAATCCAGAAGGTATGCTCCTATGCATCAAGATCATGTTCCAGGCTTTCCAAATCGTATGCCTCAGGTAGATTGGAAAACATACTTGCCAAAATTCAGAGATGGAAAAGGTGATGATGCTACACTTGATTTAATAAGATTTGATATGCATGTGTGTAAGTTGATGATTAATTTCATGAATATTGTTTAATGAAGATGTTCATGATCACATTAGAAGAAAGAGCATGGTTTTGGTATGACAGCTTATTCTCTCAAAGATTTTCACTCAATACTTTTTGATAAGTATAGAGAAGCTTATGGTGATGAAGAGTTTATGGATGATGAAATCTTGGATGCTTTGAATGAAAACCATTTTCACCACCATGAGAGGATCATGGACTCTACCCTGGATGACAATGAACTTGAGCAGAATTCTTCAAAATATGTCAGTGATCTTCCATCATACGAAGTTGATAATAATTTGCAGCAGTCTTGCCAATCTTCAAGTGATATAGATATATATAAAGATGTTCTTTCTAGCTTCCCTTCATTCCTTTCCTCTTTTGAGTTTTTAATTCAGGAAGAAATATGTGCATATCAGAATTTTGAGTTTGCTTGTATAGAAACTCTAGAGAGACATGATTTATCCGTTGAGGTCAAAAATAGTGTACAACAAGTTTGTTGTCTTGAGTTTGATGAACTTGTTCAATAGCCTTCAAATGATCAAGATATAGAATTTTTTCAAAGCCTAAACAATTCTTTTTTTGATATACATGAAAAGCCACTTGTAGATATTTGTGTTGATGTTGATTTGGCTACCTCAATTGAACATCTGCAAGAACATACAAATCTTATGTCTGATTTGGATGGTATGGAATATCATAATGTTTCATTTCCATTTAAGAAGGATCAACCAAATGAAGAAGAACAATCAGTCATTATATTTGAAAGCATATCCCTTCTTTTTGTTGATCAACAAGAGGTAATGTTTCATGAATTTCAAGACCCCAAAGGTAGTCTTTTTCCAGCATCAGAAAAAGTGGAGTTTGTTTTATTCACCAAGACAAGTTTTGGACTCAGGTATCATTTTGAGTTGTCATCTTCTAAATATTTATTTATGCCTGGTGGAGCTGAATACAAGCATCAGTCAAGTAGTCACGTACATGATTGGTTACACTGGATCTTCGACTTCACTTGATCAGATCGCTTATGGATTAGTTAGAGTAGGTAAGGTGTGATGAATAAGCTCAACATTTTGAGCATCTTTTTCAGTGTCAATTTCCAGTAGGGTTTGTAGTTGATGGTACAGTTCAGTTTTTAGTTTAATTTGAGTCAATTTGAAGATTGTAGCTGCAATGAATCCATTGCCCAATGAACAAGGATACCTGGTCTACAGTGTTAGTGACACCTCCTCGGGATTTTTCATCCCCATTGGAGTCAATGTTAGAGTCTTATAGTCACAATGATCAAAATTACTCTTTTCACTATTGGTTATAGTCTTAGATCAAATTGTAATATTTTCAAATTAAATTTGACATCTCTCTTAGTTGGCAAAGGGTCTTGAGTTAATTTCTAAATGTATAATGTATATGATACTCTCATCACAAGCCTAAGGTCATCGTCATCATCAAAAGTATCATCAGTAAACCTCATGGGTCTCTTGAGTTCATTTGCTGCACACAGGGATATTTTACTTCAAAATCAGTTTTTGAAGTAATGGGCATGAATTTTTCAAAAGTGAAAGATTTTTTGGTCAATAACATAACAAAGAACAAAAACCTCCTGCATTTTATGCAAAGGTGTTATGATTTGGGATATATGCAGCGATATTTGAGGCTTATGTTCAAAAAATCAAATTTTCAATTTGTTTTACTGTTTTAGTCATTTTTTTTGGTGCACTTTTATAACAGATGGAAAGGCATTTTGAGAAACCCAAGGAGGTTTTTATCAAGAACGAGCCAAATATCAAAAACCGCTTTCCGTTTCTTCACATGTGTCGTGGATTGGAACATTTGACTGGATCTTTACAACCTATTTTTACAGATTTAAACATTTAATGATTTCCTATTTTAGTCATGATTTTGTGACACATATTCTGACGAGATGGAGATGAATATGTGAAAACTGAGAGAGGTTTCTCTCCAAAACAATCTAATCTACAAAAATTCCTCATTTTTGTAATATATGTCATTATTCAAGAGATATGAGTTAACAATTGACCCCTATTTTTAGAAATTTGATCCCTATTCCTAGTAGGGAGTGCCAAATTTAATGCAACTCTTTCTATCTTTAGGGAGATGATTGAGTTCAACTCCCTTAGTCCAGGGATGAGATAGTTATATATATTTCATGAATTTCAGAGTGCAAAAGGTTGGATATTGGAAGATCATACTTTTGAACTAGTGTACTTGATATTAGCAAAAATAATTTACAGGTGCAGCTATTTTTATGGGATTCATGTGTTGTGGTCACTAACATTGTTTTCTCCAGTTTTTCTCATGCATATGATTGTTAGATACTTTTAGTGGCTATTCATATTTCCTCTTATGCTTTATCTCTTAAGTGTTAAAAAAAATCATTACCTCAATGTTCTGTTTTTTTTAGATTAGCATTTAAATGTTTTTCTTCAAGATAAGTGAATTCATGCATCTGCTCACTTATTATCTTTCATATGATTCCTCATTACCATACTACAATGACAAACCAATTGTGTCACTGATTACACCTACCTTGCCTCATTCTATGACTGCAACTGATCATTTGAAATAACTGGCCTAGTTCCTAAACCCAGTGCTTCTTATCCAGCAAACCCTAATCAAAACCCTATTGAGCTGGTACCTAGCCTAAAACCCTAATGTTCTCCAGTCACTTTCATTGGCTGTGAGGTTGATTTTAGAGAGAGCCCTCTCTGATTTAGCAGGGCTAGCTTCCAAATTAAAAGTTTGTTTGAGGTTACCTCTTTGGTTTCCTTTCTTAGCTTTGGGAAAACTAAGGAGCTCTAACACCTGGAACTCCTTGAACAACCTATTTTGAACTACATAGCTCTTCTACCTATCGTGTGTTGCTTTGAAATTCTTATTGATTACCTACATTTCTTGCTCCATGTCTACCAACATGTCCGGTCAAATCAACACCCTGTTAATTGGATCACTCCAACTGATGGGAGTATTACAACTCTGCCCCTACAGTGTCTCTAACAGACTCATCCTTAGTGATTCCTAGTACCCATTGCTATACACAAACTCTACTAGTGGAAGGTACCCTTCCCACTTCCACTGTTGATGCATCACATACATCCTCAACATGTCCTCCAATATCCTGTTGATCCTCTTTGTATGTCCATATTTCTACGGATGATAAGTTGTACTGAAGGCCAACTCTAAGCCCAAACCTGCCAACAACTCCTTTCAAAACTTAGAAGTGAACTTCGAATCCTTGTTTGACACAATATTCTTTGTAACTCCATGTAATACGAAAACATCCTTGATGAAGACCTATGCTACATAAATCGTTGAGAATGTATACTTCACTGGAATGAAGTGCACTACCTTTGTCAACCTGTCCACCACTACCATGATGGAATCATGTTGTCTCACTATCCTTGACAAACCTGTGATAAATTCCATGGAAATTACTTCCCATTTCCACTCTGGAATCGCAATCGGTTGTAGCAGCCCACCTGGATGCTTATTCTCTACCTTCACCTTTTGACAATCCAAGCACATAGCCACAAACACTGCTACGTCTCTCTTCAAATTTAGCCAATAATATAATTTATTCATTGCTCTCAACGTCTTTTGATAACCCGAGTGACCCGAATATGGTTTCACATGAAATTACCTCAAGATCACCTTCTTGAGCCTAATGTTATATGGCACACATATCATCGCTCTAAATCTAACCAATATTTCTGTCGTGAGGCGATATTCCACATCCTGTGCACCTGCATCTATACATGTACCTGTACCACTACCTACACCTATACATGTACCACTACATGTACTTGTCCCTATACCACAACCTGTACTTGTACTTGTACCACAACCTATACTTGTACCGCTACCTGAACTCTTCTGCAACATGTGCACAATGTGCATATTCCTGACATCCTGCTGACATGCCTGCAAGATCCTATCATGCAAGTCTTTCCCAGAGGAGCTCATAGTTGCTAAGTGACTTACTTGTATCTGCCTACTAAGAGAATCTACCACCCTATTCTCTTTACCTTTGTTACACCTTATCTCAAAGTCGAACTCACTGATTGTAGCCAACCATCGAGCCTGCCTTCCATTCAGATTTGATTGATCAAATAAATACCACAAACCACTGCTATCACTCATAAATACAAACCTTTTGCCAAGAAGATAGCGCCTCCACATCTTCAATGCATGTACGATCACTACCAACTCCAGATCATGTGCAGGGTAGTTCTTCTCAAGCTCATTCAACTTCCATTACTCATAGCATACCACTTGTCCATCCTACATAAGGACTTCGCCAAATCTTCTCTTGCAAGCATTTATACATACTACAAACTATTTGTCTAGATTTGCAATATTGAACATTGGTGCATGTGTCAACAACTGCTTGAGCTGCTCAAAACTAGCCGCACACTCCTCTGTCCATTCAAACTTCTTACCTTTCCTCTGCAATGATGTAATAGGATAAGCAATCTGCGAGAAGTTCTTAATGAACCTCCTGTAATAACCTGTTAACCCCATGAAATATCTCACCTCATCCACATTCCTCGGAGCTTCCCACTCCATGATAGCTCTTAACTTTTATGGGTCCAATGATATGCCCTCCTTGGAGACAACATGTCCCGAGTCTAAAAGAAATTGCACTTATTGAGATTAGCATACAACTGATGCTCTCTCAACAATCTCAACACTATTGCTTATTGCCCGACATGATCTTCTTCATTTTTAGAATATACCAATATATCATCAATGAACACAATAGCAAACTTATCCAAATATGGACGCATCACACTATTCATCAAGCACATAAATGTAGCTGGAGCATTAGTTAAACCAAGTGGAACTACAACAAAATCATAATTCCCATACTTGGTCAGGAAAGTTGTCTTCTAGATATCTTCTTTAATGCGTACCTGGTGAGATCTGGATTTCATATCAATCTTCGATAACATTGTTGCTTCCTTCATCTGATCAAACAAGTCATCAATCCTCGGAAATGGATACCTGTTCTTGATGGTCACTTTGTTCAACTTCTTGCAGTCAATGCATAGCCTGAGTGTACCATCCTTCTTCACAAATAATAGTAGTGTGCCCCAAGGTGATACATTTGGCCTAATGTATACCTTGTCCAACATTTCCTTCAACTACAGCTTCAACTCTACCAACTTAGGTGTACTCATCCTGCAAGGTACCTTTGATGCCATAGTTGCCCCTGGCACCATCTCAATAGAGAAGTCTACTTCCCTATGATGTGGAAACTCTGAAATATCGTCAGGAAATACATCCTGAAACCGTTCTAGAACTAGGTACCTCCTCAAAACATTTGCATATTCAACTTCCTTACGTTTGTCACTAGAAATGTGCATTTAAAATAACACACACCCTTTCCTGCGACTACACTTGGCCTGCATAGCTTTCACCATTCTAACTGATTTTTCTTTCTTCTTACCTCGAAAAATCTTGGTTCTCCATTGTCATCCAAGCACTCAATAGATTTGTCATAACAATCCACCTTGGTTCTATGAAGGTACAACCAATCCATGCCCAACAACATAATGTATGATCCCAATGGTAATACATTCAAATGTGTTGCGGTAGGTATACCATTCAAATCAAATGCACAAGCTCTTACCCAATGATGAACTCGCTTCTTTGTACCTGTAGCCAACTGTACTAACCAATATTTTGCATGCACTTAATTATTCAAACCACACTTATCCACCAGGTCAAGATTAACATAACTATAGTTAGATCTAGGGTCAATCAAAATAGAAACAACTTGATCACAAAGCTTACCATCCATCTCAATGATATATGCTTGATGGTTTTCTTTTCTATTATCTAGTGTTGCATAGAAACGAGGAACTATCAGACCAACATCTCCAATATTTTTTGCCTCCTATGCACTATATATCTGAGGCCTACCACCCTGATGTTGTGGATGATCTCTCCTACAATGATCTCCTTCACAAGTCCAACACCGCACGGGCTCCTTATTCTACTCCTCAATTCGAAGTACCTATCCATTGTCAGATGCATTAAACTTATATGATGGTGTTTCATTCTTTTTATTACATGTTCCGTGGGGTATTTCTCATTTCTTGTCATGTTCTCCTTTGTTCCTTGCATTACCTTTCCTGTCTAGCTTTGTCTCAGATAAGCACTTCGATTGCTCATAGAAATGCTTTAGTTTGTGGATGGGCTCCTCCAATGATCTGGGTTCATTGAACTCAATCATGTCTTTGAATGCAATCGATAGTCCACTAATAAATCTCTAAATCTTGGCCTTCTCCTCCTCGAGGTAAGGCACATACGTCAGTAGCTCCAAGAACCTACTAATGTACTCCTCATCTATCATTGATCCCATCTCTAGCTCATAAAATTACTTTTCCCTGTCATCAAAGTATCTCTCTGATAGATATTTCTTCTTGAATAGTCTCTCAAACTCATTCCAAGTCAAGTCCTCCTCGTGAATACTTTTGACATTCTTCACATCTTCCCACCAAATATTTTCTTTACCTTTAAGACTAAATGTAGCTATTCTTGCTTTCATGTCCTTTGAATAATCATGAAACCTAAAGAAATTCCTCATGCCAAGTAACCATGCCTCTGCATCCTACGATTTATTCATCTCTCCATCAAATGTAGGTGGCTTTGATTTCTTAAACTCATCCGATAAGTATCCCCTATCACTCCTCCTGTAAGGATGATAACGATGATGATCGTAGTGCCTCTCTAAACTAGAACTAGAATAGTACATTTGTCCATCACCTATCCTATCTGGAGTATCCAACAACCTGTCATCTCTCACTATGTCGTCTCTATCCGACCTGTGACCACCACGAGACCTACTACCATATTCCCCATTAGTTCTATCCTCCTACTCATGGTTGATCTGACATGGTCCTTGTTGCTGTAATTCTGACAAACTCTGAAGTATTACTGCATTTACCTTCGCTTGTTCCTATTGTGCTTGTATGATTATGTCATTGTTTGCCTTAATACTCCTTATTTCTAACTTCAAGCTTCTCAATTTTTCTGCCAAATCAGAAGAGTGCCCAACACCACGTTGCTCACCTGATCCATAGGGAGAGTCTCGGGAATTGTAATCTACCATCTTGCTTTTCTTATTTGATATTCTTCCTGCAAGGTATATTATGTTAGCTAAACCAAATCACAATAAACCAACATACCTTAGCATAATTCGAGGAGGATACCTCATTTGAAATATCAAACAATCAGCGTAATACGTGTATAACATAATCATGATAGCATATATAAATATAATACATAAGCATATAAGCATATAACCCATCATTCTAGCTAGAGTCCATGCATGACCTTATCAACAACACATACCACGACCTCATGTATGACAACAACCACTACATCATTGTACACTTGTCCACATGTGAACAATAACATGCATAAACAATGCATAATCAAGTATATACTCATGATGACACACTTTGCAACAACACCGTCAACTTCCCATGGTGACTTCACTACAACCATGACCCGTGTCATACAAATAAACAAGCACATGGTCTCACAACATAAGAAACACATATGCAACTGATATGAATGCATGACCAACACACAACCCATCTAGTATGAGGGGTGAACCATGCTCTGATACCACTCTATAACGCCCTCCTCCCACATCTACCCGAGTAACCAGCCAACTGGGGTAAACATGTGATGAGAAATTACTATAATATAATTCGACCTCCTAAGCCACCTTAAGGAAGTGGAACTGGTAGAAACACACCATACAAACCTTCCACATCAACAACAAGACTCCCAGGAACCATCCCAACCTCTCAGGTAACTATCCCCTAGGTCCCACTAAGTTTTTAAGCCAATTAACCCCGGGACGCTCCCATGATATGGGAATTCATACGTCGAGAGGGCTTTGGACACTCCCACAGCATGGTATGCCAATGTCTAGGGACTTTTCTGCTTAGTTTTGTGCCAGCGTCTCCTGGATTTGAGCCACTTTTTTAGGCCCAGAGCCCAACTCACTGCCTAGAACTGAATGACACAAACAAAAAGATAACAATGGGATGATGATACAAATACAATTACTTGAACAAGGGCTTCACTCGACCGCTACTAGCAATGACAGGCATTTCATCAAATATGTCACAAATATGTAATCTACAGATCTAAACAACTTATCTAAGCATAAGGGTCTCATACTCATATGAGAATCGCTAGGAAGCATTGGTGCCTGAACACATTAGTTGCAGTTTCATCCATTAGGCCATAGATACATTATACATTCATTTACAAGTAAAAACATGATGAGAGCCATACATAGCCACTATCATAATACATATTCATAACCATCATAATAGCAATATAAATACCAAGGAAAGAACAGCCATATAATCCACAGATAAACTACTAAAATACTCGTGAAATAACAAGGAGAAATAACCTCATATTAATTATCAAAATGGCAACCAGTTGTGGGGTTTCCATGAACCACCTGACCGTAGACATGGCTGAGCCAAATTTCTCTTCATCTAGTCACCTTGTGCCATATTCCAAGCATAAATGCAGGATCTCATAAAACACATCAATCAAAACCATCCAAGGCTTCCAGAGGCCAAACCACCTCAACCCATCAAATAGTAATTCCACGACAAAGTCAGAAATCACAAAACCATCGCCATATTGGTCTCTACCCAAGCCTTCGAGGGCTCAAGAGCATTTGTTCCAACCAAGGCTCCAAGACTAGTAACTTAACCCACAAATATTGTTGCACTCCAGAGCGTTTGTCCAACCAAGGCTCCAGGCTTAGTAACACAACCCACCAAGGGCTTCAGAGGGTTTGTCTGACCAAGTCTCCAGGACTAGTAACTCAATCCAAGTTGTTATAGGGCTCCAGAGTGTTTTTCCAACCAAGGCTCTGGGAACTAGTAACTCAACCCAAGCTAAAGGAAACATGAGAACCAACCAGAAAACAAAGAAATAAACCCACAACACCATGGCTACTCAATAAAAGGCAAGGCTAGGCAAATCCGATGTCAATCCAGGAAATCCTCCATGCTAGTGACAGATCATGACCAAAAACCACATGCATATGCCATGCATGCCAAAACTACTGAGGAAAACATACATTCAACTCAGGACCTACAAACAAAATCCACTGTAGTTGTTGATACCGATGTCCTCTTGCGCTTTCCTACTCTTCCTTTGCCTTCTTGCTCCAAAACTCCAAGTATGCCACACTCTCCAAGAGTGCTCCAAGAAAACTCTAAGTGTCCAAGAGTATGAAAGAGAGAGAATAGAGAGAGAGCTCCAAAATTTAACTGACAAAAGTCTATGAACTGATCCTTAGAAGCCTTTTTATTAATGAGACCTCTATTTTCTTCATTTTTCATTATTTTCATTCACTTTCCTCCTCACATGCAACCTATGACCTTTCACCTCCTTCTTCTCATAATTTCCATCATTTTCATAAATAAATGTGCCAAAAATGTCATTTTTCCTTTCAAAAGCCTTTGCCGTTGCCTTTGCCAATTTCCTTAGCCATCAATCAATCAACAACGATCCCCATCACTATGTTTTTTATTAAGCTTGGAATAAGTGTCCCATCAACTGTGGTTATTATTTTTCCTTTATTAACTTTTATTAAATGGAATTTTCACCAGGGTTGTTATAGCTATCTTAGCACATGTGAAAACAAACATCAAATACAAACATCTATAGAATAGTCTTACAAACATTCATAGTCTATACATGAATAATGTGTTGGCCTTGAAGTCTTATGTTATTAAGTAAAATTTCCAAGACATTTGTCTACAATGTACATCACTAGCTCCAGTAGTGGAGCATTGGAGCCACTCCCTGCTCCTCAAAGAACTAGTTGATATCTTTAATGCCTTGCGGGAGGAGCCAAGTTGAAAATTCCTTTGCTCATATTATAAGTAGATATAACCAAGGGTGACTCTTTGACTACCCTCATGATTGTTTGATTTCCTATGACTTTTCAAATTACATGACTCTTTACATGCCATGTGTGTCCTTTGGACTTCCACTTTACAATACATTCGAATACAATATACATGATCCACAATAGTGATGTGGAATATGACCACACATGACATGACATGACACTGCTGACATGGACTGCTTGATGATGTGGCAATTTCAAGTCATTGTTGCTACTAAGTGTTGGATGTCTTCTTGAAGATGCTTTATCTTCACCTTTGCATGGCTTGGTGATGTGGAATCTTCAATGATCTTCATTCTTGGATGGTGGTTGCAAACTAGTGTCCCTTCACTTTCTCTTGATCGATCAACTTGTCAGTTTAGCTACGAGAAATTCTTTAGGCATGCTTCTCTCTTTCTTCTCCTTGTCCATCATCTTGTCATGACATGATAGGGTACCTATTCATGTAATTTGCTCATGGCGAGACATCAATCCGAAAACCCCCTAGTCTAAGATAATGCATTTTGATCCACCAATTGAGCCTGGAACAAGTGACAGGCTGGGAAGAGGGACTCAATTATTGCACAGTGCATAGCTCAGGCAAACCTGGAGGATAATACTGTGCAGTTTCCAAAGCCAGTGGGGTTAGGTTGAGGGAATGGACATTGGGTAAACCAACTACGTAGTTTTGGCAGTCAAGGAGGTTGGGCTTCTCTGCAGATGCACATTTCAAGGACTCATGGGATGAGCTTAAGGCTTCAGGATGTGAAGTGTGCAGTTTAAGCTGGGCTGGACGACAATACTACGTAATTCTGGAGGTCGAGGCAAGAGCTTGGGCACAGAAACTACACAGTGCAGCAATTTTGGGAGACAGGAATTGTGCATTGCACACTTCCAAGTAGCAAGGTCGCATATAGAGGGTTGAGACTATGCAATGTGTAGTTCGGGAGGGGCTAGGAGAAGCTAGGTTGCTCGATTGGGAAGCTTTTCTAAAAATGGTTGTGTGGGATTAGTGAGATAGGTGATGAACTATGATGAATCTTGACTGTGATCACACACATAAAATACTTTGACAACATGACAACATATATCATCTGAACATATTAACAAATCATTTCCCTCTGTTTGACGGCTTTATGACAAGATGCAACAAGTGCGAAACTTAAGATCGACTTTGAGACAACCGTCATGAAACTTGTGCGACAGTGCTCAAAACTTTGTGAATGAGTGCAGAAGATGTTTACATAGTTAGAACAACTCATATGCACAAAGACATACCTTTGAAACCATCAGAATAGGCTTGCAAACATTGCATGATAGCTAAAATAAAAGATGACAATTAACCCAACATGCAAAAGGGAACAAGACACTACAAGGGAGCTCATGAAATAAGCTCTAGTGTTTACGACAACAATGTTCAAGACCAAGGAAGGATTTGAAATTGAGTGTAATCCAAAAATTTGGAGAGTGTTGCAGCTACAACAACACCAAATACCTAAACATAGTCGTGCTTTCAATGGCAGAGAGGTTAGCTTCAATCAAGAGAATAGGGTAGGAAGTATTTATTTTAATCTTGAGGTTGTAGGTTATAAATTATTTTTGGATCATCTCAATATTTCTCCATGATTCTCTAGATATACTACAACCCCAAACCTCACATCCATATAAAATAGCAAGGGTGACAAGAGTCTCGAGAGGAACTTTTTTTTTACTCTAAAACTAAAGATCAGTCGACTTACAATTGTTTTCAAACTCATAGTAAGCTTTCCAACCTACTATAATCCTTTTCTCTATGCTATAGTTCCAGTTTATTTTATGGTGAATCTCAATACCTAAATATTTGTATGAGGAAACATTCTCCAAGCAATTGTTATCATAAACGAAATCATCATAGTTGATCTTTTTTAGATTTAATTATCATGACTTTATTCTTGTCAGTATTAACAATCATACCCATCTTGGAGCAGTACTCATGGAGGATTCTAAACTACTTATTGATATCATCTAGGATTTTGATAAGAAGAATGATATCATCGGCATAAAGGAGAAGAGTAATGAATATACCAACGAGCTTTGGTCCATCACATCTTGCAGCTTCTAAACACTCTTCTAGCCTATCAATGTAAATGCCAAAAAGGGTAGGGGATAGGGGACGTCCTTGCTTAACCCTGATATTGCAATTAATCTCCTCAAACCAACCCTCGGTGGTCTTAAGCTTGGCAATAACATACTTGTATAACCTAGTTACAAAAACCCTCAACTCAAGAGGAACCATTATCTCATCAAGCCTTTGCTATAACTTCTCCTGAGGAACAATGTCGAAAGCTTTTCTAAAGTCAACTAAACAACAAAAAAGATCATTTTTACTACTGCGACACTCCTTAGGAATGGTCTTAAGAGTGACAAGGTGGTCAATAGTTGAGTGATGTCTCCTAAAACTAGCTTGCCCTTTAGCTCTTTTACCATGAATTTCAAGCTAGACGCTAATCTTGTTTTCCAAAATCAGCCCATACAATTTGGCCAAAATGTGGCTAATCATGATATCCCTATAGTTAGAGGGCACATTTTTATCCCACTTTTAAATATAAGCACAATAATGTTTTTCGTCCAAGGCTTAGGGAAGCCATGTTTCACCGCCAAATTGAGGAGTTTGCGTATATGAGGGATGAGGATAGACCTTCCCATTTTGATCATTTTAGCTTGGTAACCTTCAATATCCATAGATTTCCCATTATTGAGCTTCTTAATCCCAAACCCCACATCTTCCAAAAAAAATATGCATTCCTCTATAAAAGTGTTTATGATGTTTCCCATGGTAACTAGGGAGTCATAAATATTTTTAAGATAGATATCCCATTCTTTTTAGGGGATCAAATTATCTTCTTTCATTTCACATACAAGAATATTCCTCCAAAAATTTCTAAGCTCGACTTTGGAGAGGTGGAGATGCTCTTACCTCTTATGTATATAGTATGTAATTTTCTTCCTTTTTATAAGAGATTTGTATACACTTATTTTTTTCAAGCTTTACAATTTCATTAGGAGCATCTCTAATCGTTTTCTTGGAAATCTTACAATCTTTATCATACCAACGGTTGGAAATTCTATTTTTATTTTTATACAATACCTTAGTAAAGAATTCGTTAATGGTAGTGGAGAGGGTTGCAATAAATTTGTGGTAGATGTGATCAATGTTATCATTATATATTAAGAGACCGCACTAGTATAATTAATGAATAAGTGGGTCTAGAGTATGCTCTACAACTATTTTTGCTTGGACAAGAACTCATATCTCTCAAATGTAAGGAAACAAGTTAATGACCCAAGACCTAGAGGCATATTTTGGTAGGAGAGAAAGCCTACCCCCTTACGGACCATCGATGGGTAATTCCATGTGGTGTGATTTTCCCTTTTTTTATAACATTGTGTATCAATTGACATTAATGGATAATGTTCAAAAATAACACATTTAGCTTAGTGATATTTTTGTTATGTTAGGTTTTTCCATTTTGTAAAAACAATAATAATAATTGATGATGAAGTGAATATATCTAATGTCTTAGGTTTTCCTCTTTCTTATTAAAAAAAAAATATAATACCACTTTTCCATATTATTTTTAGATTGTGTTAAATAGTAAAAAATAAATATATTAATATATATAGTGTGTTGAAAATGTTATATAATCAACTTAGATTCATCTTAACTCGGGATCTATCAAGGGCCGAGAGGGATCAAATATTTAGAGGTGCAAAGTTTTCACAATATTTTTTTAACCAATATATAATATATTAATATAAATTATTGACATTGATAGCATTGAAATTTTCTAATTAACATGCACGTTGAAATATTGTATTTATAGGTTACATTTTCCACATTAAAGTGTTACATTTTCTTAATATATTTTTAAATTCACTTCAATATTACTTTCTTATATATTGAAATATTTTATTTATGATGGATATTAAATTTTTTAATTATTGTTAATATTTTTAAAATATCACATATTAATTTTGTATTAAGAATTGAATAAATGACATTTCCCTCTTATTATTGTTATTCCAAAATAATTGAATTTTTTACTTTTAATTATTTCTTAGCTTTAGACATTGAAATATTTTCTTCATGTTAACATACATATGTTTATGTTTTCTCTAAAGTTAACATTAAAATCAATTTGTTAGTTTATTTAAATATGAAAATATAAGTAATATCCATTTTTTTTTAATTACTTTATCTTTTAAAAGTGTTTTATGTTACTTCACATGGACATAGAAATATTTTATTTATAACTCAGAGTGAGAGTGAAATAAATTTACCATATCTTCATCCTCAGTTGTAATATCAAGAACCAGAATATGTATATTTATTTTTTCGAGTGAGACTTTGTTTTATAATACTTTTAACTAAAATCGACCAAATATGTATATTTGCCTTTAATTTTTGTTATAACTAAGATTGTTTTTAATTTACTTCACATGGACATCGAAATATTTTATTTATAGTTAAGAGTGAGAGTAAAATATTTTTACCATATCTCCTTCTGACTAGCTTTTAATATCAACAACCAAAACACTTTTAGAGTGAGAGTCTGTTTTTATAATACTTTAATTAAAAGTAACCAAATGTGTATATTTGTCTTTTTATTTGTATTATATTCGACATTAATATTCTAATTTTAAAAATATCTTATTTCTATTTTAAAAGGGACACGTGTCAATTCTAGGTTTAGCATGAGCAAAATCACACATCGCCCTCATACTAGGCTGTAGAATGCACCTCTTAGTGCAATTAAAAAAATTATTTCGTTTTTCGGTCAAAGGTTAAATTATATTTAAGGGTAATATCAAATTTCATGTATGAGACTTAGATTAAATGTTATTGGAAAGCATATGATCCCACTATTGTAGCTTTATTGATGACAATATGACATATTGACTTTTTAACAAATATTATCTAAGTTAAAACCATGTTTTGGTCTTATAGTAAGACCTAATTCTACTTTTGTTGGGCTAATAACTCATTTTTCTCATATGTAAGGAAATAGGTTAATGGTTGAAGAACTAGAGACATTTAGCATGCGTGAAAGTTTGACCCCTCAAAGACTACCAATATGTTATTTATGTTGATGTTGCTTTATTTTCAATAATGATGATGGGTTAGGTTGTGTTTGAAAATAATAATAAATGATGACTCTCATCGGGGTTAATTAATAATGAAATTTGATAAGTTAAGTTAAGGTGGACACTTGATATCTCACGACCTTTGCCTAGCCTTAGAGATGGTAGAACACATGTGACACTTGGTATCTTGGGGATACTATGGGGGGTTGAAATCACCCTTTTGGTCATGGAATAAGACTTGAAAATTCTTTTGATTAGTTAATAGCTTGTCTTCTTCATATGTAAGGAAATAGATTAATGACCCAAGACCCAAATGTATTTAACATAGGGGCTACCAATAAGTTATCCTAAGTTGTGTGGGTTTCCTTAAAAAATGTTGATGAGTCAGTGCACATTCAAAAATAGTAGCCAGTGATAATTGTCGCAATTATCAGTTAACAAAATATAATAGGTGTTCCCACCTTTAACTCTCTTATCCAACAAAACACATTATTATTACAAATTATTTGTAAAATGAAAAAGTAGTATATCAATAAAAGTAATGCAAACAACCATCACAAAAGCTTGGTTTCTTACACAACCATTGCGAAAGTTATCCATGAGGTGTAGATCAATGGGTTGGAGTGGGGTTTAGTCCCCGCTAGGTATCATATTCAAATCTCATGGAGAGAGCTCAGAATGAAAGTCACTCATGCGACAATTAAAATACCCCAAAAAATATCCAAAATTGACCGAGTTTCACAAATTTGTGATGATAACATCCTATTGTGAATAGATATTTTTCAATCCATAAATAAGCTAGCCCTAACTTAAGCTAAACTTAGTTTAAAAAAAAACAAACAAATGAAAAACAAAACAAAACAAAAAACAGTTCCCATAATATCATCACAAATACACACCATGCCCTTACAAAATAATGTTGAGAAGTGCTATAAGAGATGGCATGGTGTCATTAACTTATCTAACTAGTAAAACAAAAAATTAATACTATCTATCAAAATGTATTACTAGTCAAGATTTTTAGCAATGTGGTCCTTCCGTATTTCCAATATAGACATGGACTTATTACTATTATACGATTTTGTGGGGTGCATTTCACTTCATAGTTTATCTATTATAAAACAAACTCAATGACCATGGATTTAATTTTAAAAATAAATCAAGATTTAACATTGCTATGATTTTTTATTTTTTTATGAATAATAAATAGAGTAAATAATTAACCTTGATTACTAAATTTAATTTTGAGGAGGTTAAAAAAATCTAATTATAACCTCATGTCGACTTGTTTTTTTAATTATTCTAATTAAATTCAATCCATCATTATTTTTCATTAGTTTTACAATGCATCCATATTTTTCTTTTCTCTTTAAGATTTCCATACTTAATCATATTTTCCAAGTTTTTTGTGGAACTTTCCACCTCCAACCCGAACTCCACACATTTTCCACTTGGAACCTTTGTACATAGTTATTCTCGCACTACTTTTATACTTAGCCAAATTTCATTAGCGTGCAGAAGACACTCCACAACCATTTCTCCAGACACCCCCTCTTTCCACACAACTATCCCTCCACGCAATCATGTCTTTACACTCTTGCTTCTCCACACATACTGATATTCTACATTATGATATCGCCTACTCTTATCAAAGCAGTGGTTCCATTATGTGCCATACTTAGTGAAATTCGTGAAAACAAACATTTTCCTCCTTTCGAGGCTAATTCAAAGCTCATCTAAGAAAGCTTGGTCCTCATGGTAAAAGGTGGCAGTATGATGTTATGTGAATCAAATCTTCCATAATTCTATGAAAGACATGCCTTTGATTATTAACTCCCAATTATATTTCTCACATGTCCCGATGAAGGTGGTATGTGATGAAGGAATGTATTAGTAAATGTCATCTGTAAATTGAGATTTTAAATAGCTAATAGCTTTGTAATCCAACACTTGACCTGTCACATATATTAAAGTTCCTTGAAGAAATAATGCAATATGGCAAGTAAACGAGAAGGGGTTCTTTTGTGGAGATACAAAGAATTCACTTGCTTGACCATATGTCAACTTCCATTGGTCAATTATATATTTGTGGTATTTGAATCTGATGACTTAAGCATATGCCTTCCTCGACTCTCAGGGAGGAGATTAAAAAATGGTTAGTGACATTTGTCAATGATAATGAAGATCGATTGTTAATTATTAAATAGTTACACTCAAATTAAAAAGAAATTAAAGAAGAAATATTTGCATTGAGGGTAAAGCAAGATATAACTATCTTGCCTACAAAGGAGTATGTTGAAAGTGAAACCCCTTTTTCTACCCTTCTTGTAAATGTTATTATGAATCGTGATTCATGCAAAATAATGTGGAAATGTAAATAATTATTAGGCTGAGAGGAGTGGACACAAATTCAGAGGAATGGGGAGGAGTTGAATGTAAACACAAGCCATTGCATTTATTCAGTCACCAATCTCACTAATGAATTTATGCCCTACTAGTGCAAGCATTGAAGAAGCTCATGAACAATCTGCAGTAAAGGACAAAAATTCCATATAGTCCTTTCCCTCGCGGTACATGTTATGGAATTAAACACACAAGGGGGAGTGGATAGGAAAAGGAAGGCAGGAGAGTCTGCAAAGGGGAGAGAGGTGTGATGCAGTGGGCAAGTGGAGACAACACAAGATCAGTGTGTGTGTGAACCAAATGGAAAAAGGTGAGAAAACTCAGCGTGAGCGCAAGCTTGGAAGCATGTTGAGGAGTGTGGTGTGAAGATAAATTGTTGTGTTGAGATGGTGGATTCACAACAAAATCTGGATTCCTGCCTCACAGGTGGAGACATCATGTACTTTGAAACTTCTCTTGGTGTTTAACAGGTGGAGACCAAGTTCTCTGGATTCTGATGGAGTTTATCAAGTGGAGACATGGTGTGCTCTGGATTTATCTAGGCGTAATAGGTGGAGGCACTATGGGCCCTAGATTCTTGAAGTGAAGCAGGTGGAGATACTAGAGGATCTGGATTCTTGCAATGATTATTTGGTGGAGACATTGTGTGTTTTGGATCTCTACATGGCTGCAAGTGGAACACCGGGTGCTAAGGATCCCTGATGTCGTTAGCAAGTGGAGCCACTGGGTAGTGTTATGGATTCTTGTGTTGTGTATCAAGTGGAGACCTAAGTTCTCTATATTTATGTGAATCCTATAAGGTGTAGACATAGTGTGCACTAGAATCCTGTAGGTTGACAAGTGGAGGCATTGTGTGCTCTGGAATCCTAAAGTGTGCAGCGGGTGGAAACGTTCTAGGCTATGGATTCTTGTTGTGTTTGGTTGGTGGAGACATTATGTACTCTAGACTCCTGGTTTTAGGTGGAGACATTATGTTCTCTGGATTCTGGTATGATCTGATTAACCTATATTGGTGTGAATTCCCTTGAGAACATAACTCCCCAAACTCTAAATCTTGCTCTGGGGTGTATAGCTTCAAGAAATATTGTTGTGTGGTTGGCCTATGGTTGGGGAAAGTTGAAGCTCCTCCCTAAGTTATGAGTCATTCAAGATATACATATTTGTATTTACTTATATCTACATTTTTCACTATGAAAGATGAATGATGATACTATGGGTTATAATAATGAATGTATCATCATTGTTGATGGAGGAATGTGTTATTCCTAGTTGTCATTAATAAGATGTATGCGTGATTATTTTCATGGTTTTGAAGGAATTGCAGATCCATGTGGTTGTTGATATGTTCCTGAACTACAGATCTACTTACATGGTCTTGCTAGACTGCTTGATGTGAATAATTTATGTTATTGTTGTGTGTGATTTCCATTGTTTGGAATTTTATGGATTTCATGGGTCCTTGACTGTTTGAGGCTATTGATCCTCGTTCCTGGTAAAGGAATATTGATATTGACATGATTGTTTCATCAATGGCTCATATGGTATTGTTTCAAATCTATGACATGTTTTAATATGATGTTTTTCCATATGAGTTTACAGGGCAGTGTTAGCCATGACTTGGCTGTTTTTGTGCCTATTAGTAGGCATGATGATGGATTCATTTATCAAACCGTGGATATTTTAATGCCTATAATTATTGTATTGGAGTGAAGGTTTCATTCTTGCCATGATAATGGTGTTGAGCATTTCTCGATATCAAGAAAGACTTTGCAATCCATGGAAGTCCTTAAGAGTTCTAAACCTGGTCATAGCAAAGTAATAGGCATGCGTTTAGGCTAACTAAGATTATTTAGGTTTATTAAGAAGTTTGGAAATTTATGAAGGAGAAAAGAACATTATCAACCTGTGAGATTACCACTAATCACCTATTTAATCTACCACTTAATGGCCTTACTTAGTGTTAATTATTATTGTGCAGCTCGTACCAAGTAGTATGTATTGGTCGCTTGGATACGGGTGCTAATGATGGGAGGTGTGACGGGGTGCAATAGGAAATATTTATGTTACCAAACAATAATTTACACATGAACAAAGGATTCAATCCCTTAGTGATTGGTCCATGTGGACAGGCGATCTGGATGATACACTAATGTGGTGTTGTCGTGGCAGGTGGTATGGACAATTTTGAAGGTTGAATTGACCAAATCTACCTGAAATGTGGTAGTGGATTTTTGATTCCACATGGCTCGGGAATTCCATGTGGGGATAGCATGATGTCTACAAGGCAAGTGCCACATCACCACCGAGCTTGACTCCCCGGTGATATTTTAAAATCTTCTTTATAAACGTATTGTGGGTTAACAAAAGTTGCGATAGACAAAAGTCGTGAGACAAGAACATTCTTATTACCTGAAGCAATATTTTATGTCCCAAGTGCCAGATATAAAGAAATGTACATCTCAAGGGACAACGAAATGTATATTCTAGGGAAACAAAGATTTATTTGTCCAAGTAGATGAATATCTATATGTCCTGGGGAATAGAATGGTGGTGCATTGAATAATGTGAAAATATTGGTTTGTACAAAGGGTCAGACCTTGTGGGACCCATGACTTAGGCTTAGGTGGAAAAGGCCACATAGGTTGGGTAAATCTACGTGGATTCCACATGGGATTTTTGGAGGATGTGACAAGGCTACTGATGTGGCATGCTACTAATGTGACACATGGAAGGAAAACTAACCCTTTTTGGGTAACCAAAGGATAGGGTTTTGGATGACACATGCCACCACAAGTGGATGCCACATAGAAGGGTGACATCACCCTAATGTGAGCAAGATGCAGAGGAGACAGGTGACATGGAGTTGGATGATGTGGAATCTAGGTGGCACCACGGGTCATGTCATGTCATCCTAGGACCCCACTCATCGGAGGATCCTTTGGGCCATTCTTTGCATATGGTCGCGGAGTCGACAGAAAATGCAGGCTAACAAAGGGTGTTAGATAGGGAATTCCCCAGTAATTTAACATAAATATTAGTGTTGTATTGCAAATGTTTTCTATCAGGATGATCATAGAGGTGAGGTGCAATGGTACTATGGCATGGTGATGTAATGGGTGATGCAATAGATGCCACGCTAGACTACGAGTAAAGTGGCATATCCACATATGACATGTGTGTGAGTGTGGTGGGAACCACAGTCACATAAACGATAAATAGTAGACCCCCCCTGGTTGTCTACCGAGAAATCAAGGGGGGCACTATTAATATAGGTTGTCGATGTAAATGGCAGATATGTGGAGAATATATGATAGGGGGGAACTATGAGGGTTTCTGTCGAAGAAACAAAAACTTGTGGATGTCTCCATTAACTGTCGGAGAGGTAGGGGGGCCCACAATTAAAATAGGTCATTGATATATTTAGGTCATTTGTGTGAGGGCTTCAATCTATGAAGGGTTTAACAGTTGGCCACGCAAGTGCCACATGGCAATACCTAATTGGTTAGACTTTGAATGGGTATAACTTTCAATCCA
The DNA here is from genome assembly GCA_000404065.3 of Pinus taeda. Taxonomy (NCBI): domain Eukaryota; kingdom Viridiplantae; phylum Streptophyta; class Pinopsida; order Pinales; family Pinaceae; genus Pinus; species Pinus taeda. The sequence continues at coordinate 20,374 of APFE030854574.1, read as the reverse complement.
AGAGTCAGATTGAGGCAAAAATTATATCACCAGAAACCTCTTGATGAGCTAGATGCAATGGTGTTATCCAAAGTTGATTTGGCCAACTTTGGGAAGGAATAAATTTGTAGCCGCATTTCTATAATGATATCATGGAGGTTGGGTTGGCTAAAAATAACACCTCTCATTTAGCCTAGAATAATCCAAGGGTTGGGAGGGAGCGTTACATATAAGAATGGCTTAAGAGATCATTAAATTAAATTGTTCATTCAAATAATTTCCCCAATAGTTACATCATGAAGTGAATATATGCATTGATATTTGACGTTACCTAAAACATGGGCTTCATTCCATCAAGCGTTCTTCTACAATTTTGTGAGTGTTTTATATTTTATTTGAAATTTCACATTCTTTTCATCTTAGTATTAGATAATCTAGCTTTATGAATTGTATTATACAGTTATAAAGTTGATCCTTGATTGTATTGCTTTATTTTCTTCCAAGCTACTATATCACTTATTAGTCCACGGGAGCCCCATCCTAGTCCCTTAGGGATGAAAGCATCCAAGTTCATTTAGGTATCAGGAGTCTTGGGGAGTGCTTTAGGCACCTACTTTATTCAAACTTAAATTTGAAGTTTGCAATATTATTTTTGACTCTCACAAAGAGTTATCTCCAGGAGTGCATAACCTTTGTGGTTTCATATATTTTTGTTAAGCGTGAAATCTTGTGAATGTTCTCCTATGACTCTTTATGCTATAAAGAACATGAAAACATTTTAGAGCACTCTTAAATGCATATACCATCTCTTTTACTTTTTGACTATGTACATTTGCTTCAAATATGTCTTCCTCGTGATGTGTAAATGGATGTATACCATGGAAGGAATCATTGGTGAGGTTGTTATTATAATTATATTTATTTTCATTACATTTCATTGCCCTTTTTTTTAAACACCTAGTCTACTAAGAAGTGAATGTGTTGAATGTTTTGTTTATTATCTTGAGTTAAATAAGGAAACTTGAGTGCGAAAGAGGATTAAGACCCATATAAAAATGTAAAGAGAGATTTAATAAGTCCCTAAAGGTTTGCTCTAATCCTTAATATGAAAATGGATCAACAACTCCCCAACTTTAAAAGAAAGGTTTAATCTATAGATCATGACTACTTATGTTAAACGTCAAATCTTTTTAAAGTTGAAGGACACAAGGGTGGGCTTTGAGTCACTTATTGGTGCAAAAGTTACAAGAACATTTAATATAATCTCTCTAGGTGCAACCACACATTTGACCACTATCTCAAGGTGACGTTATAGCTCCAAGAAAAACCCTCACAAACATTGAACATTGACCAATATTGAAAAACTCCTCACTCTTTAATAATGGATCCAATCCTTTTAAGAAAAAATAAAGGTACAACCTATGATATGCACAATGTACTTAATCAATTTTCCTCGACTTTTTCCATTCAAAACAAACCTTAAAACTTTTCTTTAACTTTGACAAAAAAAGATTGATTCTCTTTCATGAGTGTTTTAATAATATAAACCATTGCATTGACCATACCTTTGCTCTCATCTATGCTCTAACTTTATAGAAAAACCATGACAATGCCCCCTCCAAGAAAGACTCACTACTTAGAATACTTTCACTCTCTTCTCATATTACTATAAAATCTTCCCCAACCCTTGAAATATTAAGGTTAAAATTGAATGTAAATTAAGAAACAAATGCAAATTCCACTATGAAAATTTTGTACATATTCAATTAATAAAAATTAATAAGAAACGCGTCATATTTAATTGTAACTCCAATAAATATAAATGATTGAATATAATTACTAACTTGATAAGAATTGTGACCTCAAAACTAGAATTCTAACTCTAAAATCTTGTATTTTGGATTAAAAAAACACCAAAATCAACATTTAAATTGAAAAGTAGTGTTATTGTTAGCACCCTTTTTTGGGACGTTAGGGTGGTTAAAATTAGCATCTTTTAAAACATACCCTTAATAACCTTGTAATGTTGTCAATAAGAACCTTAAAATCGACACTTAGAATTGAAAAGTCGCACCAACAAGAGCACTTTTATTAAAGGGGTTAAAATTAAAACTTATTTAAAAGTATGGCCTTAATAATCTGTAGTGTTAGAATAAAAAGCTTAGTATCAATCCTCGAATCTAAAAATGATGCTCCTAATAGCAACTCACCCTTTTTTCCATAGACAAAATTACAGTTTCTTTGAGACACATGACCTCGATTGCGTCAAGAGGCGCTCTCCAACCCAATATGTTATGGATGTTGTAATGTAATGTTTAGTATTTTGACTAAGTCAAATTACATAAAAATAAAAAATAAATAAATAAAATTAATGTAGTGCAATGTAAACATTTTAACTTGGTTTAAATAAAATAAAAATAACTTTATAAAAACAAACTAACATTAAAAATAAAAATGGTCCATGGCATTGACCCATGCTATTCATGTGAAATATAACCTATTTAAAGTGGGAAATTAATTCATCCTAGATTCATCTTAACTCTAGATCTACCAAGTGCCTAGAGGGACCAAATTTCTTGATATGCAAACCTCTTTAGAGTGAAAAGAGATTTGATCCCTGTGGACACTTGGTAGATTCATAGTTAAGATGGATATAGGCTAGTAACTAGTGCTCATACAAAAAAAACCTTAAAACCAACCTCAAATGGAAAATATGTGCTATTAATAGTGTTTACTCTTTTTTCAAGCTTAAAATTGTTATTTTTTTTAAACCCTTGTGTAAAAGCCCTAAGTTCTTCCAAAAAAATTTGAAAAAACAAAAAAAAAAAACACACATTTTTTAAAATTTTAAAAATTAGTCCACGGGGTCTTGTATAGACGGTGATTGGGTGATCTGTTAAGACACTCCTTGAAGTGAAGTCACCATTTCAATTCCCCACCCCAATCGGGGTTGATATAATGGACATGATGAAGATGTAGTCATGCCAAGCTTACAAAACAAAAACAAAAACAAACCAACAAACCAACAAAAAATCATTTTAAATATATTTAAAAAAATTAAAATAAAAAAATAAAAACATTACACTTATCTTCAATAAAAAGAAAATCATTTTACTTATACATTATTAAAAATAAACATACTTTAAAACATTAAATAAATAAATAAATAGTTGTTTAACAATATTTATAAAAAAATAAAACATAAAATACAATTAAAAGAAAACAATAATAATTGTCAATGAGGCGTAGAGAAAATGGTGACATAGTATATAGTTATGGCACTCTATGATGTAAAGGTCATTAGTTCGAAACTCTATGGGGATCCAACCATACTAATGGTTGTTGTGGCCCAATCGGATGCGATCTCCATGTGATTTTGACGGCTTAGATGCCCCTGGGTCATAACTATTCAAATCACAAATCAAGTGTGTTACTCATCTTAAAACTCACATAACCTAACAAACAAACAAAACAATAATAATTAAAAGTAATAAATAATTAAATAATATAATTAAACATAAAAGAAATAGAGATAGAGTAACTAAGCAATTTCAAAATGAGAGTGAAATTTTCGAAATTGCCACCCAACTAATTTCAAAATGAGAGAGAAATTTTCAAAATTGCCACCCAACTAATTTCAAAATGAGAGAAATTTTCAAAATTTCCACCCACCTAATTTCAAAATGAAAGGAAAATTTTCAAAATTTCCACCCACCTAATTTCAAAATGAGAGGGAAATTTTCTAAATTTCCACCCACCCAACTTTCATCATCATTTTTCTTGACTCATATCTCTGCATACATTATACTTATACATTTTAAAAAAAACTTTTAAACATAAATAAAACAAATTCTTTTAAATATTTATTAAAAATTATAAACATAAAATACAATTTAAAACAAAAAAAAACAACAACAATTTAATTAAACATAAAACCAATAGGGTGGGTGTAGTGGTGGAGCAATTTCGAGGGAATTTTCAAAATTCCCAGCCACCCAACTTTCATCATATCTCTTGACTCACATCTCTTAACCCTTTGTTCCCATCCCTCTCCCAATTCCACCCCTTTCCCTACACAATATATGTATTATTATTTAATTTTTTTAATTAATTTTAATTATGGTCATTTCTCTTGACTCACGTCTCTTAACCCTTGTCCCCATA
>APFE030854565.1:2755-15751 GCA_000404065.3 Pinus taeda | reverse complement strand
TGTAGTGATTTATTCATTAAATCATCTAGTCACGACTCTACATTTTCTAATGTCAATTTTTCTAAGCCACTGATTTTTGATGATATAGCTTCCAATGTAATTGAACTACCGCAAGTTGTTGAGGCACTTTATCCTATGTTGATGGCTATGAAAGGTTATCGGAGTCATGACGCTAGTTCGAATCATGGTCAGGATAGTACTTTATCTCTCAAGAATCCTCATCAGTTGATCACACAATTTGAAAATGAATCAATTTCACAAGTTTCACATCCTCCATTTGTTTTGAATGATCCAGTTGCTCAATCATTGGAGGAGTCATACCTTGTAAGATCATTTGCAAAATGAAAGTTTTCCAATTTCATTATTTTAGCTAAGATCGAAATTTTGGAGAAATGTTTTAGCACAACACCCTGTTGCAATATGCATGAACACCACAATGAATTAGCAAAATGTTTCACATGTGATTTCTTGTTGTATTTGTTTGCTTGTATTTTCAAACTTCGGATGTTGAAGAATTTAATGTTTAATCTTTTTGGTTGGATGTTATTCCTAAAAATCTCTTTCTATTGATTCCCTCACCTCTATAGGTCAGTCGATGCTTCAATGGTTACGCTAGAAGTTTCATTTTACATAGGCCTGGCCTATTCTTGGTTAGTTTAGGATTAGGGGTAGTTTTGTTCGCTTTTTCCTTTTGGTTTTGTTTTGATTGTTTTTCCGACCTATCCTTTTCTTTCCTTTCCATTTAAAATAAATTTTGCATGAAACTGTGTTTGGTTTCTGAAGCAAGCATGTTGAAGTTCAAGAGGAAATTGTGCTACTGTCAATACATGGTTATCTTTTATTCCCTCTCTTTGCATGGGCCTTGCACCTTTTATTCGATGGTACCCTGATGGAAAACATTTTTTTTCTTGGAGAAAACCTTAGTGGAATTACGATTCTTGAATATATAACTAGTTCCACCTACTCTAATTAGCTTTTTAATGATTGGTCAATTTTCCTTGTCAACTAAGTCGAGTAGAGTAAGAAGGGGAGGAAACTTCAACAATTGAATTGTATTCCAGAGGTGTATGAATAAATTTCTATGAAGGAAAAACCTCCTTTTCTCTTAATAAGTCAGGATCTCTCTTCAGCCCCATGAAATCAATAAGTGTTGATGCATAGTTATATGAATAAAATGAAAAAAATAAATAAAGGGCGAAAGAAGAAAAAGCATTCCTATGTAGAGAGGTGAAGGAAGAAACATCGTTGGGGTATTGTCCAGGCTCAATGGAAATGGAGCAATGTTTGTGTCCTTGAAGTGACTCTGCCACGATATTTCCAGGCCCATTGACAGCGAAGCAACATCAGAGATGAAAACCCAAACTTTGGAAATCCTTTTTCATTTGCGTATATATATACTCCCCATCCCCAATTGAAACAACTAAGTGTGACTTGTTTTTGTTAGTGTGTCACCGATGAATAGAAAGGTAGGGACTATATCTTTAACTTGAGCTGAATATGGTGATCAATGAAATGAAAAATACTTCCTGAAGAGTTAGACCTAGTTTACATGAGTTAAGACCCATATAGAGAGCTGGAGTTCTACAAGTGTGTTTCTAACTATTGTAGATGCTACAACCACCCTCCAAAATTTTACTCGTTCTTAGATTATGGAGCCTCCTTTCTACCCACAAGAGCTCATCATTCATTGTCGTCAAGTAATAATGCTATGCTAAAGACTTATCACTCCATGTGGTGCTTATGATGTCTTATTTTGATCCTGATATGAACCTTTTCAAACACAAGCCATCTCCTAGCTTGACCTTGCAACGTTGCCAGTTTTCCCTTCAGAAACTGTGCAATCTTGGAAGGCAAGCCAACCTTGAGGATTTTAATTACACAATCTTGAGAGGTAGGCCAATCTTGAGGTTAGAAATTGTGCAACCTTCTTGGCAGTGTGAATGGTCAGTTTCTTGAAAAAGGAAAAAAGAAAAAAGGGAAAAAGGTAATCCCTAGAAAATAGGGAGAGGAAAATTAGTTTCTTGAAGAGTGGCACAAGTTGATATTTTTGACATTCCACCAAGTGTCGTTTTTCCCTTGATTTTAGGCATGTGCATAATAAACCTTAGCCTAGCCTAGATCTATATAATAGATGCCCCTAGATCTCATTTGAACATTTGATCTTGGAGCTCTCGCCTTCCCAAGGAGATCAAGGAGCCTTTGATGAAGTTTGTGGTGTTTTTCTGGGAGTTTTTTTTTTTATTGCTTTTTTTGTCACCTTTTGTCATTTCACTTATGTGAATTATTTTTATTGTTTCTTCTCATAGTAGATGGATTTTTAACTCATATTAGCTTGTACAAGTGTTGGTTCAGTCTATCATTCATTTTTACAAGTGTCACATCAACATCTTGTTTTTTGCCATTAATGGTCGTTATTATGACGCCTCGTTGTGCATGTTTGTTTTTCCTTTTGCATGTAAATTTTATGCACTCGATTCTCACTAATATACCTTACCCATAGTCATATCTACAATCTTGCTTTCACTATCAGTCATATCTATATTTTTCCCATCTCTTTCCGAGGCAGATCTACCCTTACTTGATCAATAATTTCCTTCTTCCACTGTGCATTTCACAACTCTAAGTTTGAATCATTGTGCTTGGCCTCTGGTACTACGCAATGCACAATCCCTAGCTTTCATAACTTCACATTTCCTAGTTCCAAGGCTCAAGCCTCACCCTTGACAACTGATTGCGCAATCTCTCCCTCAGTATGCCTAGGCTGAGACTGCACATTGCGTAGTCTCAAGCCTCAAGCCTCTCCCTTTCTTGCTGAGACTACACAATGTCTATTTCCTAAGCTCAGCATCTTCCCTTTAGTCTAGGGATTACACAGTTCTACCTTTCAGAATTATGGTCGTTGTCTTGATCTTGTTTTGAGGGTTGTTTTTCTTGAGCTGACTTATGTTTTCCATGAGTTTATTGGTATCCAATAGGTACTACAGTTTTCAAGCACTTCTCTTTGTCAGTTACTATTACTATGGTTCCCAAGAGATCTATCTCAAAGGACACCACTGAAAGTAGCACCGATGTTATTGTTGAGAATGTCCCTACCACTATGCCAATTTTCTCCGACACTCAGCTATTCATCGAGAAAGACTCGAATATTAGATGACACAAAGTGAAAGATGTTTACACAACAAGCAATTTCAAAGAAGATCTTGAAGATAGGAAGGTTTACATCAATGTCCGAAAGTCAATATTACACAAGGTTGTGTGCAGGTATTCAACCTTTTTAAGCGTAGACATCATCAACTAGATTTGTCACATATGGATGTGAGGACCACGATTCTCAACAGTCCCAATGGATGAAGGCTTTCCTCTTTTATGGCGCATGATTTTCACTCTATGTGTCATTTACTACAACCATATTATTACATGGATTCCCACTTCGATGTGACCACCAACTACTTGAGCATGAAGGATGTTATTAAAGGCTGGGAGAAAGGACCATCCAGATTCCACCCAACACCCAACAACACTTGCAAGACTGAATATGTTAGGAAGGCATTTCAGTACTTTATAGTTCTATGTTGTCAGCACTATGGCCAAAAGAGTACTAAGACATTTCCTGAAGGATGGGAATTCTTGCTACATCAGGTTGTGAAAGGAGGAAGACCATTTAACTGGTCGGACTTGTTGGATCAAAAGTTGAGGACCTATGTAAATAATGCCAAGAACCCCCCCAAGGGTAAGCAAGCGAGGTTCTACATGTCTGCTTACTTGTTGGATGAAATTTTTACTCAAAACTCTTCCTTGCATGGGTTGGACTTGGAAAACCAAGGAACCTGTTGTGCACATTTATTGCAAGTTTCTTTCAGGTTGCAACCACAAAGGAGTCATGGAGAAGCTGATGGATCACTTCCTCATTCCATTTTACAAGATTATCTTTGAAGAAGAGTCCCCTTGCATGTCACATGGGGAAATGGAAGTAGTGTCAGAATTAGTAGATTGGTTTTCCTCACCGGATGGTACCTACATCAGAGTCTTTTGGGGTTAGAAGTCTCCACATCTTCTACCGAGGTATGCCACTAAAAAACTATTCATGCAAGAAGTTTCTTATTATCTTTCCATAGGGTTATCAATAGTGTTGTAGAGGAAGAAGAAAGCACCTTGGTTTGCTCTTCCTTTGCAAATAAAAGTGTACGAGATCAAGAATCTGAAGGTTGCTGACACCAAAAACAAAGAGATAAAGAGATTTTCACTCAGTCGAATGGATTACAATCTGTATGACCTTAGGAATGTTTGCAAAGAACATTGTGCAAAGATTCATTTCCAATGGTCAAGTGGGACCTCTTATAGGCCCGAGGAGGGAAGGATAAAGAATTGTTACAATGCCTCTAAGCCTCGCCAACCAATTAGCTTTACAGGTACATCACATGCTACTAAGGACCTAGAAGCAACTCTGGAAGAACCATCAGTGAGGCGCAACCCAATGTGTGAAAAGGGGAAGTAGAAGGTTATGCATAATCCATCAGAAGAACAAATAGACAAATAGAAAGAAAATTCAACCATCATGAAAGCGACCATAGAAGCAAGGTGAAAGAGAGAACATAGGAAGAAAGAGGAAGAATTGAAGTGGAAGGAAGAATAAGAAAAAAAATAATGAGAAGAAAGACAAAGGAAATAAGAAGAAGAAAGACAGAAGATAGAAGAATAAGAAGCATCACTGAAGCAAGATGAGGAAGAAGAACAAAGTCAGCTGCTAGAAAAAGAGAGCAAGCAATTGTAGGATAAGGAACTTTCTCAAGAAAATGAAGATCTAATAGTAATCTAGGATATGGAGGTGGAATTGGAGCAACAAAACCAAGATGTTGATCTCACGTTGAGCACACAACATATCACTATTTAGTCTCCCCCTCCTCCGACGGCTGAGCAAGCTCTGAGTAAAGAAGAGTAAATTGTTCCTCTTTATGATGGTCTGGTCATGGATACATATGATCTAACTCATAATGAGCTTCAGAAGAAGACTTTACAAGCGATAAAGAAACACTTTTCGGAAAATCTCACATATCCTTCACACATCAGAGAAAGGGTGATTGTGACAGATACCAAGAGGAATCCAAAAGCCATTGTTGCAACCAACTTGGCCTTTGTAGGTGCTACCAAGTCAAACACAAACTATCTCATGGCCGAGAATAGACAGATGGAAAAGAACTTATAGGCAACAAGGCAACAAGTGGAACAACACCAAGCAGAGGTCCAGAAAGCATATCCCACACAGGTATATCTAGAAGAACCTAAGGTAGCCATAGTTGGTGAAGTATCGTCATTGGGAGAGACAATGAGAAGCCTCTACGAGGAGCTTGTCACCATGCACAAAGAAGTTGCCTGCTTGCGCGACATGAAACTGAAGTGTAAAGATAATGCTAAAGCTCTCAATGTTGTTCATACAATCATAATTTATACCATGCATGAGTGGACAAGGTAGCATAAATGGGAAACTCCTGAGTTGGTGAAGAAGACAAGGCAACATGTTGAGTTAGAGAAAGAAGAGGTTCGAATGCTTATCAAGAGTAATAAACAACTCGACTCATTCATCGCCAACATTCAAGCCTCGTACACATGATTGTAAAATAGTGTGGATTTCATGGTGAAGTCACACAAGATCCCTTTAGTTGGCTCACTCACTGAAGCCAAAGGCAAGAACAAAGTAAGGCATGAGGTTGAAGAATACTTGGACCAGCTAAGGCATATTGCCATGAAGGAAGATATAGAGGTGAAATAAAAAAATATTTAGAAGTACATTGGTGACCATGTCTAGATCAATACCATGTTTCTCCTGTTGAAGAAGGAAACTTAGACTGGTTCTAAGTTAGTGTACTCGAATGCGATGGAGGCTAGAGTCTGCTTCTAGCCTGATCCCATTACACAGTTTTCAGAAGTCATCGCAAAGTACAAAGTTTGGTACTACTATGTTACTGAGGAAATACAAGTTGAAGTGGTTGAGTTGGAGTTTCCCAAAACTCAAGCTTGACTTATTTTGTCTAATTAGGTCTTCTAGTTGATTCTACCCAATTTTTTCCTATATGGGTATGAGTATATTGTAATATTTTTTTGTAACTAATTGTAAGTAAAATTCCAAGTGTCAATTGTGGAATGTGAAGAGTCATTTTGTAATGAAGTCCAAAGGTCATGGTTGAAGGAACTGAAAGAGTCATGAGGGAAGTCCAAGAGTCACAAAGGGGAGATGATTAGTCATCTCCTTTGTTATAAATATACCCCCATTAGCTCCTGTAAAAGGCTTTTGGCCAAGATTTTTTCTTAGGATTAGAAGCTTGGGAGTTTTCTTGAGAGCCTTGGTTTCTCCTTAGCATAGAGGGAGTATCTTTCTTTAGAGGAGTAGGTGTTGGCTTCATGTTCCATTATTGGGACTACTGGTTTGGCGATTATATATATATGTTTGGGACTTTCACTTATAATAAAAGCATAGAGCTGACACGTTTTCATGCATATGTTGTTAATATAGTAGGACTATTCTTTTCATGTTTGTAATTTATGTTATTCAATTTACATTAATGCTTATGAATTATTTCGTTTGCATTAGTATGAATCTTTTTGAATGCATGCTGTTGCATATTTAAATCATGTTTATCTTGTGAACTGTTTTGCAGGCTAACTTATAATTCCTTTTATGCTCATGTGTTCCTTTCTAGCTGTGTACTATTATAGGATTCTAAGGGGCTCACTCACTTTCCCTTCGTCATATTAAAACATTTCATGCATTGCACTTGACTCATCACAATGTCAAAAATACATCATTCTATGTGTTATTGCAACCAAGGCATACCACTAAAACCCACTATTTTAGCAACAAGGGCATATTCTCGATAGGGCCCCTACTCCAAATGGTGTGAGGTCTAATTGGGACTTCAGATTGGGGAGAACTCGTGAATGTTGGCGGGTTCAACACCATCAACAAACCATTAACTTTGAGTTTCACAACCTAGCGTTGGTAAGCTCAGTTAGCTCTCTTATTTGGTTCAATTTTCATATTTATTCAGATATGAAAGAAATATTTATGAGGGAGTCCATCCAACAATAATGTGATTCTCTTTAGTAGATTATCCAAGCGATTTTTTTTTGCCAAGTTCCATTCTAAAGATGTTGAATAATAATAAGTGAGTCCCCAAGGATAACAATCTATGTGACTTGAATAGATTTGGGTATAAGTAGACCTTGCAATAGGTCATGCATTTCAACCTGGTCATTAGTCATATTTTCCAACCTTCATGCATGACTTGTAACCAATTTTCCTTTGAGGCTTTACAACACCCCTCCTCCTCTTACAACCGCTAAAAATTAACAAAATATTAGGTTTCAACATCACATTTTATTTATTTACCTTCTAATAATTAAATATAATTATTAAAAGTTATATTATAAGCTAGAAGAAAAAATTATATATTGATAATAATAATTTAAAAATCCTTAAAGAATAATATGAATCCCACAAAAACCCATAAGGTGTAGCTTAATTGGCGTTTGCCTTGTTATGAAGTAATATGTAAAAGCATGAGATTCAAAGTTCAAATCCCAGTGAGCTAGATGGAGAAAAAAAAGAAATATGAATCCCACAAATGATATACAACAAACATTAAAAGTTGCTTTTACATAAATATTAATTATTCTGCCAAGAATAAAATTTCTTTCATGAATCATTTCCACCTAATGTCATGGTATCCTCATATGCATGAGCTACACCATCTACAACACATTTATTTATATTGATCATGAAATTTTCTCTTTCTTCTTTCATGTATACCTTAAATAGAATGTTTAATTCACACAACTTGCCACCTAGACTAACCATTTTTTTCAATTTTGTAGTATGTGTCCATCATTTCACATAAAGAATATATATAGTGATAATTTTAATTTTCTGTCTACTTTCATAATAACATGGAAGCCACTTACCGAATAAGATTTGATCAAGGCTCTTATTGGGTAAATATTCATAGACAAGCAATCTTTCTGATCCCTCTACGCAGCAGCCCAGTATGCATACAAGATTTCGATGTTGAATTTCGGCTCCAAGTTGAACTTCATTTAAAAACTCTTTTCTTCCTTGCATAGATGTGAAGGACAGTTTTTCACGACTATTTCTTTTCCATCTGGTGTAGTTCCCTACACAAAAGATCGGTATAAAAGTTTGTTAAATTATTAAGCTTAATTGTCTTTCCCCAATATATTGTTTTCAAACTGCTAATCTACAGTCAATTGTGCGAAGAGAAGAGGCTGAATATCATTACTGGAAGCTTACTTAACCCAGCGTACCTTGTACAGAGGGCCGAATCCTCCTTCTCCAAGCTTGTTCTGATTATCAAAATTTTTAGTGTAAGCTAGTAATGTTTCCATAGTAAATATTATGTCTCATCATCTTCATTATGGAGTACGAGTTCTTCACCTTCATCATCATCTGTATTATGAAAATATAAAATATAATCTACAGTCAATTGTGCGAAGAGAAGAGGCTGAATGTCATTATTGGAAGCTTACTTAACCCAGCTTACCTTGTACGCATGGCCGAATCCTCCTTCTCCAAGCTTGTTCTGATTATCAAAATTTTTAGTGGAAGCTAGTAATGTTTCCATAGTAAATATTATGTGGCTATTATCATCATCATCTTCATTATGGAGTACGAGTTCTTCACCATTATCTGTATTATGAAAATATAAAATATAATATTATATTGAACACAGTATACTTGTCTAATCTAAAGACCCAGTCTGCAGTTCAACTATTAAAACCTCAAATAACTCAAATCTTCAATCAAAGACACTCACACAAACACATATAGCGCCCCGTGTAATCATATATAAAGTGCCAGAGGACACTAGGCACGTTTTACCACTTTTGCAGGGAAGGACGAAGGGGCACAAACAGTTTGGCAGAAGCAGTAGTTATTGTATTATGGGGGACATTATTATGTGTAAAATGGTTAGTTATTGAGATTTTAAAGATTAATTTGAATTTAAATATTGTTATAGAATGGGTACATAGATTTTTTCAATTTAATCTATACATTCTTACTGCATGGTTGAGGGGCATCTGGATTTTGGATTCTGGAGTGGAGCTTTCATTAAATCAAATACAAGCATATGTACTGTGAACAGAATGAGGTTGCAAACATGTTGTAAAAAAGAGAATTGGAGCAAAAATAAGTATCATTCACTTTTATGCATATCAACAAGGTTCAGTAGTAAATGAAAGAACTATAGAAATTTTGTAGCATAACTTTACATAATATACCTTGTGTATAAGTTTTAATGATTTTTATTTAAACCATAAATAGATTTAGGAAATATGATATGTAAATAAAATTTTGTATTAACCTGAAATAATAAGTCTCTGACAAAAATGTTTATTAGACGAAAAAAACAAATCAGAAACACTCAGTGCCAGAAGCTACGAAACCCCAGGTTTAGATGGGTTACGAGTATGTGTTACCTTTTAATAACATGCAGTGCCTACGAGCTCAGAGAATCGTGTGGCACCATTGCCTTCGTTACCGCTTCTCAATTTGGCAAAATTCATTCTTCTCCAAGTTGCGAATAGGGATAGGGTTAAAATGATAACCAAGCCACCCGCAACCCCTAAAATCATGGGTGTTTTCTTTGAAGCCTTCATCCCTCTACCATTAAAGAAAGGATATATTTCAATACTGAACTCCTGCATATACAGAGGATGTGAATATGAAATTGATTGCGTATGACAGACATGTTGTGCAGTCTTTACTGGATATATCTCTACTGCACCGGACCAGGCCGCAAATATTTTGAGACGACGAGTCTGTAGTACTCAAAGCAGAGCGTTTCGTTTCAAGTGCTGCTTCAGCTGATAAGTTGTTTAAGAAATCTTTAACATCCGCCTGAAAGTCAACCCTGAAGTCCTCAGGGTAAATAGACCCTACTATACTTGTGTCCATTTTTCCGATGAAATTGTAGTTTTCGTAGCATAAAAAGCATTCAAAAGGCCAGATACTACCTCCAGACACATGCGAACAATTGTGAACAATTGTAGCATTGGTCGACTGTCATGTCTTCGCTGCATTGGAGGAGGCCATATACTTTGTCAGAAATTTGGCCATACACAGAGATGTTAAATCCTGTTTGCTTCGCACCTTGAACAAGCCTAGCAAACACTATATTCAGAGCTGCCAGTGCAGTTATATGTGGGCCTCTGCCACTGCGTTGCAATCTGTCCATGAAATGTAATATTAACAACAACAATAATTAAACCGATGAGAAGAGAGGATGCAGAATGTCTTCCATGGATGTTGAATGCCATCGCACAATGGATAACCCGCACTGCACAGATATACCAAAACTTTACTCTCCCTTCCCCATGTAATTCATCTATATGAACGATATCATGTCCCAGAAACACACACTTATATTTATCATATTGTGTGAATCATAATATCATGTGCTCTGTTGGTCAATGGTCAATGTTTAGTTTAACCGTATTTTTTTTGTGTTGATTTAATTTTTCACATTGTGAATTTATTTATTATTATTTTTTTTTGCTTAAGTAAGAGTGGTGTCTTCTATTTTATTCAATCAAGCGTAATTTACAAAATTTACATCTAGCAACCAAATTGTGTGGTCCAAGGCTTGCTAGGAGGGTGTTCGACATAAATTAAGCAAAAGAATAGATACAAAAATAAACAGCTAGAAACACATGGTCCTAGAACCCTCGCACCGAAAAGCCGCGCCATAAAAAAGCTTACATGCTTAAAAAATTCAACGGTCCAATATTGCAAGAAATCCGACCCCTGAGATCCTTTTCGCATCATTAAGAAGCATGACCCCACCAAACTGCCCGTTCAATCTGGATCTGGATCGTTGATCGGCAAAATCTCATCGGAGAGCGGATCTGCATATCGCACGGCGGAAGTGAATGAACAATAGAGTGCGATGAGGGTGGTTTTTAGGTTCAACCCTCATCCATGTGTCAAGATATGAATGGAATCGCTCCCCAAAAAATAATACCGCCTCGAGCTTGAAAGCGGTGTGACTGCACCAAAACCACTTTGGAAGTGGTTTTGTCTCCTACCACTGAAAATTGAGAAATGGTACAACCACGACAGGAGCGGTCGTTTGTTACTTTCCACCTCTCTTCTGACCGAGATAACCTTGCACCCGACACGAGAGATATTCATGGAAGTGATTCCCATAGCTGCAGAGGCCAACCTTGACGTGTCTTCCAACGTAGGTTTGTCATACCATGAAAGTGAATCTTGCCGAAATCTGCTCATTACAAATTAGCTTCCTTAGTTTTGTTCTTATACAGGTCTTTGTCGTCGTCCTCTTCATTTTGGCAAAGTTCTTTTAGGTTGCTTGGTGACATTGCGAGCCAACCCATCGAAAATTTGTTGTCCTTACAACTGACACCTTGGCTGGCAAGAATATCAACCAATTTGTTGGCCTTTCGACATACAGGGATAAATTTTAGTGTGCGCAGTCCCTGAATATGTCCCTAAATTTTATGGAGAACCCATAATAACCTCCAATGTTTTGTGACTTTCTTCGGCCCTATTCTATGACTAATTCTCTTGGTCGTGTTGATGACTAACTCTGAATCAGCTTCTACTACTACATTTTGGCAATTGTTCTGCTTCAGGAATTCTAAACCTTGTTCCAAAGCCATTAATTACGCCATGTTATTAATGGCTTTTCCTAGATGACCACAGAATAGGAAGATGATGTTTCCGTTTTCATCCCTAAGAATCCCTCCAAAGCGTGCCATGCCCGAGTTGCCCTTTGAAGTCCCATTGATATTATATTTTAAAAAGCCTTTTGGTGGAGGATTCCAAAAAGTCTTTAACCAGTTCCCTCATGTTTATTTTCCTATCTGTACTTTGTGGAATGAGCCCCTGCATGCCTAAGTGGCCGAGAATTGATAACTCTGCTTCTGTAGGAGGATTTTTAGGGAGATCCCTTACTGTAGTGCTGACTATCTCCTTAAGCTGTTTTAAGATTTGCTCCAACAAGCGAGGAGAGGAATTCTTCTCTTCTTTGAAAATTCTTCTGTTTCTCTCCTTCCACACATTCCATATGATGAAACTTGGAAATAGAGCCCAGGTAGAGTTAAGAACCTCATAATCCAAAAAATTATTCCTTCAATTGTTGAGGGTTTTAGTGATGCTTCCTTTGTCTCTATGAGACTATTTGAAGATGGTAGTAAAAAAATCCCATAACCTGGAGGTGAAAATGCAGCTATTGAGAAGTTGATCAATGGTTTCCTCTTGGACTTCACAATGCTGGCATCTAGAGGGTCCCAGCATACCTCTCTTCCTGATATTATCCCAGGTTAAGATTTTCCTGTGGTGAATCAGCCACATGAAGAAGTGATCTTCATCCAATTCTTGAGCCTCCATAGCTTCTGCCAAGTTCTATTTGTAGCTTGGGATTTGAGCTCAAGTAGAATACCGTTTTCTTCCTTAATGTTAAAGTTGCCCTCTTTGTTGCTGCCCCATCTTAGCTGATCCTACCATTCAGTAACTAAAATCATCCTCTGTTCCAACAATCTCTTAAGGGTCGCTGCTCTACTATTCAAGGTCCTGTTCTCTCTGCCATCTATTTTTTTCCATGTTCTCCATTTTTCTATATTGTGAGAATGTTCCCAAAAGTCCTTTACTTTCACTAATCCTAGGTTTTGAAGAGGGAGTCCATACAGGTTGCTTGACGTCAATTTGAATTTGTGGAAAACCTGTGATCAGTTATGAAACCAACGTTTCGGACTAACTTGGTGAGTCCATCATCAGGGCAATGAGATAGTATTTGAGAAGAGAGAATGAATTTCAAAACCCTATTAATAGTTGAAAAGTTTTTAATTTGGTTATTATTATTTTGGTCTGCTAATTAATTAATAATTTGAATATTTATTTAACATGGAATATTAAGTTTTAAATTAATTAATTTATTCTAATTATATTTATTTAATTAATAAAAA
>APFE030854559.1:559-11461 GCA_000404065.3 Pinus taeda | reverse complement strand
AAATGTGTTTTTCCCCTTGCCTCTAAATGGGTAGCTTGGACACAAACCTCATCCAGGCTAGTAGGGTTAAACATCAAGATGGTGTGTCTAAGGTAGCTATGCAAGCCACCAATATATTTCAGCAAGGTTTCCTGGGTCTGTAAATATACCCCTAACAAAAGAGCTCTTCTCCTAAATTCTTGGGTGTAGTCTTGGACACTTGACCCTTAAGTTGTCTGAAATTTTTCCAGTTCATAATGGCTTTCTGCATGTGAGCAAGAGGATAAAATTGCTTTTTAATGGCTAACAGAAAGTTAGTCCATGTTAAGGTAACCTTACCAAATTTCTTGATCTCCTCTTTGGTCTTGGCCTCCCACCAGACCAATGTTGCTCCATCCATTCTCAAAGAAGCCAACTAAATCTTTGTGGCATCATCATGCATATTCTGGATCCTCATGTAAACTTCCAACTGCCTAATCCAGTTGTCAAGCTTTTTTGCATTCACTTCACCATTAAACATAGGTAATTTGAATTTTACATCAAGCTTCCAAAAAGGACTTTTTCCAGAGGATCTATGCTTATGCACAGAAGAAGAAGACGAGGATGAAGAGGAGGAGGTGACGAAGGGGGCAGTGGATCACCATTACCTCCATGTCCTTTCTTGGAATGATCATCATCCTTCTTACCTCCTGAAGAGCCCTCTCCTTCATGTGGATGTTTGGACCCTTCTCCAGCCAATTTCTCATTTCTTTCTGTACAATATCCTCACCATTTCAGTGAGGTCCAAGAAAGCCTTTCTGAAGACTCTTTCTTCTTCTTTTGGATCCATGTCTGCAGGAATTTCTCCTTCCTGTTCAAACATTCTTGAAGCTTCTGCTGAGACTCTTGAGGGTGAAATTGAAGGTTAAGGTGATGGCTCTCTGGCCTTCCTTAACTGAGGATTCTCTCGTTCTCTAGTCAACTGTCCTTCCCCTCTTTTAAGTTTCAACCTTGTAAGCATCAATACTTGCAAGACAGTTAGAAGATCTTTACACAAAAACAATCAAAAGACAACTACACCAGAGATTGACTAAAATAGCATTCATCTACTTTGCAATTGTATAACAAGAGCATTTCGAAGGCTTCCTGGCTCGTTTTAGGCTCTGTCTATAGCTTATTTGACTGCTTTTGATACAAAGAAACAACAACATAGCTCTGATACCAACTTGATCTGAATTTGAAACTACTTGTAAATGGTTGGCAAGGTATTCAATTCAGTAATAAACATGTTTAAAAGATGCCCATGTCTTGCAGTAAAGAAACAAATGAAATTTTCTGATGTTCGTGATCCATTTAAGCATAGCAGAATTATTTCCTTTTACTATTTAACACATTAAAACAAATTTTTTCTGCAAAATAAATCAACCACAAATGCAAAAGAAGTTGATAAAGCAATTCACCCCTCCTCGGCTACGTCTGCTAGGTGCAAGGCTCCCAAATGGGCCTGTCCTCGTTTTAATTAAATGCTTAAAATGAATATACAGCTGAATAGAAGTCTCTACAGGTGGAATAGATTGTAAAAACGGATTCAAAACACTTGAATTCTTCAGGATTGACTACTGGTTCACCTCCAATGGATACTTGCAACCCTATAACGTTCTCACAATACTGGGCCCTAGTGGCTCCTAGAACTTCCAAGGCTCCAAAACCTCTACAAATGACCTCATATGGCTGTCAGACATGTGCCAATGGCTTCAGAAGGTCGAAAATACCCAAAATCAAGACAAAATTTGTCCAAAATTGACTTTCCTAGCCAAATTTATGGCCCATTAACGATTTCCTCCAGTTATGCCTAGAAACACTCCAGCTAACTTTAGTTGGAGTCCAGTTAACTCCGCCAATTATGGCGGGTTCACCAAATTTTTCACTCCGCCAAAAGTTCCACCAACTGAACTGTCAGTTAACGGCCCATTAAACCCGCATGTGACTGAAAAAATTGCTGGTGGTTTGCCTCGGATTTTGTGCTGGGCGGTTAAAGGTTTAGCCCACAGTTTCGGCTATGGTCATATGTATGCGGGGCTGGCCCCTTTCATTTCCTGCCAAAACCTTTTTCAAAATTTAAATACCATTTGGTTCGTATGGCTTTCAACTTCCCCGTTGTGGCCCAATGGTAAGGCTTGGCTCTTGTATACAGGAGGTCGTGTGTTCGATCCTCCATACACCCAATTGAATTTTAAATAAGTGAAATACTGTTGATGATGTCACCCTGGGCCATGTGGCGGCTTCTGAGCTTGCCACGTTGCAACTTCTGATTGGCCTGCCCAAAAGGAATATTCCTTGGAATATTCTATGGAATATTCTTTTTTAATTTTTTTTTAAAATTCAAAAATTAAGGGTTATTAGGCGATTTTGTTTTTGGCATAACTTTCTCATACGACGACCGTTTTTCGAACCGTTTGTGGCACCGAAATTAGGAGGACGAGCTCTATCTAATTGTTCAGGTTTGAGATAATTCTGAGCACTTCCATTTTTGTGCAATTTACGACACTTGGGACATGAGCCCCTGATCAGCTCTTGTATCAGCCATGTACCCCTAGGCCAGACCGCAGCCTCCTTGGAAAGCTGGTCTGAAATTTGATTATTTTCCCTGTAGAATGATGGAAAATAATGGAATCAAATTGTGCCTTTAAAAGAAGTGCATCATCCAATATATGCATCAAAGAAAATTCATGACAATTAGATATATTGTTGAACCAATTGATAATGATCTTGGAATCCCCAAATATTTGCAAATGTCTATATTGTTTTTCTAATGCACATTGTAGAAGATATCTGAGGATGATTAGTTCAGCAAAGTTGTTTGTCACAATACCCAGCCCCATCTGGATTTTGTAGAAATGAGTGTTAGATAGATATAGTATGACTCCTCCCCACATCCCTCCTCTTGTGGAGAACCATCAAAGTATTGAGGGATAATAGTGTGGTGGGAAGTGGGAGTATCATCATAAGGAATAAGGGAATAGATGGACATAACTTGAGTAGATATAAGGTTCCAGATAGGTGATATGTTACTGAAAATAATCTTATTCCTAGCTAGCCAAATGGCCCAATAGACAAGAATGGGAATATTTTGGGCCTTGAGTGGCCTGACCATTGACCACCAAGTGTTCCAGGCCTCCTGTATAGTATTATCGTGCCATAGGGTATGAATGGGGATAGACGAGAGGAACATAACCCAGAGATCCATTGTGACAGGACATTGTAAAAAAAGATGATCAATGGTCTTAGATCTTTGACGACATAAACAACACCATGAAGGACCATTAAAAGAACATTTCATAAGATTGTCCCTAGTGGGGGCTTTGTTCTAGAGTACCGTCCACATGAAAAGCTGAGACCGAGGAGGTGCTTTCAACTTCCATAGTATGCTCCACCACTTCTCAAGGACTGGTGGTCGATAAGCAGAAAATATGGCAAGGTATCCATCCTTAGGTGTATACTTACCGTGTTTAGCCAATGCCCAAATCAATTCATCATCTCTTGTAGTGATCCTGACATGAGATTCAAAGAGGGAATTAATGTAGTTTACCCAACCTTGATGCATGTCCAATTTTATAGCTGATTTCTAGGCTTGAGAAAAAAGTTTGGTGTTCTCAGGATCTGTAATTTGTTCAAGATGTGAGATGCCCGAATTGGATAGATGAGTAATTAGTTCCCATGGAAGCCTATATGGGTTGCCACTTCCTGTCCATGAGTCCAGACCAACTCTGACAAAGGAGCTTGACCTAATACGGTTATATTTTATTACTTTATCTTATAAAATTTTATTATAATATGTTATATAATTATTTTCTTCTTTCCTATAAATATGTATTCACTATGTCCATGTTTTAAATTATGTGCATAATATATTTTAAAAACTTATTAATAATGCTCCATAAAAACATATGGTTAACCTCTAAATCCTCTAGGTTCTAATTAACCCCCTAGACATCCATTAACCCACTAACATCTTAACCCCATTTTGCTAAGCCCTTAAACCCCTAACCCCTAACCCCTTAACTCCTAGCCCCTTAACCCCTAAACCCTAAACCCTAAAAAGTAACCCCTTATCCCTAAGCCCATAAAGTAATTAGCTCCTAACTCGACCTAACCCCTTAATCGACCCTGACAAAAATAAGCAAATAATATTTCTCCACATCAAGATGACAACATAGGTTAAACAACTCCCAAAAGAATATAAATTACATTTACAATAGAAAGGAAATACAATTTACAATTAAAAGACATACAATCTAAAATACAATATAAACATTTACAAAAACAATCTATAATATAAATACATATCATGAATAATTTACTAATGGATGATACTCATGTCTGCCTTCAGCGTGTCCATAGTCTCAACAATGCTTTTTATCTGATTTTATTAGAATTCTCCTTGGCATCAAACCCTTGCAATTTCTTCAAGGGAAATAACGTCTTCGATCCTTAGAAGCCCCCGATGTCGATCCACATATCCATGGTCTCCTTGAGGAATGTTATGTGACATTTTTTGATACCAAAATATAAGTGATGATTTTGTTCCAAAATTAACCTCAAAATAAGCCTACAATCTTTGAAAACAATCACAACTAATATAGCAACTATGCCAAAGTTATATGTTTGTTTGGGCATATATATATATATATATTATATATATATATATATAATATATATATAATATATATATATATATATATACATATATATAGAGATAATATATAATATATATATATATATATATATATATAATATAGATATATATATTATATATAATATATATACTATACATTACATATACATATACATATACATATACATATACATATACATATAAACTCAATGTAAAGTGGTTCCATATTAGACATTGTCAATAGAAAAAATCCATTAATGGTGGAATTGAATGGTACACAACAATTATTTTCATTTGTTGGATATTGGACAACACATTTTTATATTGGAAAAAAAGTCGCATATTCAATAGTAAAATAACCATCGTTGGATATTCGACAATTGTCAGGATTAAAAAATAAAAAATAAAAAATAAAAAATGTTGGATATTGGAAGGGAAAATACCTATCGTCAGATATTTGAAAGTTAAAGAATGCTGTCAAATATTTGACGATTGTTGATATTTTAAAAAAATAAAAAACAAAAAATACATTTACCTTCTGACACTTTTTCCGATTTTAACTGTTTCGTCAGATTTTACAGTTAGAATTCACTGCCCATATGTAGTAGTGGTGCAGAAGAACAAATGTGCAGAAAGGACGTGTATTGCTAATGATTTTATTTTTCATTTTCGTAATGTAGCACTAAGTAAAAAGGCTAGCTGAAGTGTCAGGAGTGCAGAGTGAGGAGTCGATATGTTAATAGGCAAGGAATCACAATAACAAATTTACGATGTGTCCCTAGATAAATTTTAATCTAGATATACAATTATCTAGATTTCTAATCATCCCAATTCCTTGGATGAAATATTGACAACACACAACAATTTGTTTTAACTAAAAGTTGAAGCAACAACTAAAGTGATAGTAAGAAATGTAACAGAATGTAGAAAATCATGTAGATTCACAAGCTCATGCAATATACTAAAGCACATGACAAGAATCTACTTCTACTTTCGACTAGTGGAAGCCAATAGATTGATGAAAATAATATGAACAAGAAGAAGATAAATCAATGGCACATAACACAAGATGTATTTGGGGAAAACCACTGCTCAAAACCCTGCTATCTGTATTGCATATATCAGAAACATGAGTGAAGATACAAATTTTGTTATCACTAGAAAAATTCCACACAAGTATACTCAACTCTCTTAGCTCACAAGCAAGCTCTTGGCAACACTTAGCCAATTCTGCAGCTCTCTAAGCCCCTAATCTCTTGTGTAATTCCTAGGATGAATAGCTAGTATTTAAAGGGAATTCATGCTTTCAAAACTGTGCAATCCAAACATAGGTCCTTCTCTAATTGAATGCATGATATTTAGAACTTCGTAAATCACGCAAATGATAGTACATTGTCCCTGCACTCTAGTCTCAACTGAGTCTTTCTTAGAATCAACATGCATGAGTTTCTGATGAGGGAATCTTCATTTAACTAGAGTGATACTTGTGGATGCACTAGTGCACCAATTGACTGTTAATCCTCTATTAGTTCCAAAAACAATTAGAACTAATTTAACTGAACATAACTCAGTGAACTGAGTTATTTAATTAAAACTCATAATTAAACTCATCTTGGACCCCTAAAACTTAGGGAGAACATATACATGACTTCATAAAGACTTCCAACTCTAAATTCCTAAGCTAATTAAACTTAATTAACTATTTACAAGTTGCTATGAGAATAGAGTTCGATTTTAATTCACAATTTAAATTCAAGGACAAATTTAAACTAGAATTTTTTGTTGCCATTTCTCAACACTCCCTCTCAACAAGAAAGGGATTATCAACTACCCCGATCTTGTCTCTTTGAAACTCAAATTGACACCTTGATAATTCCTTTGTCAAAATGTCAGCATCTTTCTCCTTCGTGGGAATGTACTCTAACACATAATCTGCCTCAATACACAAGCTCTGAGATGATGATATCGAATATCAATATTGTAGTGTTTCTTTAATCAACCTTAATTGACTCATATTGGAACATTAATTGTCAATCCTAGGGTAGGTCTTGCTGCTTCAATATATTTCACATTGTCTGTGCCGATACACTCCAGCCAAGTAGAAGAAAATGCGGAAAACTGTAAAATATGTCGTTGATTTAAATTGCTAAATCAAAACATGCGTGTAGATAAAAAAACATTCTACAGAATTAAATCACAACTCGCAGCTATTAAAGTAAGGGTGCACCACACAAGAACTAACATCTACTCCAACTGGTTACTACCACTCTGTTGATTAACTCAGTGTAACAACATGAGGTGAATAGAAACAACAATGAATGTAATCCACGATTTGTACAACAACAATGAGAAATCATAAATCAATGACCTAAACTAGAATGTACACTACCTATATCACTGCAATCCTTGCCAAAGAGGAGGGCCCTTCCTCCTTAGCAGGGCACAGGAAGAACACGAAAGTGATTAACGAATCAGTTGGAAAGAATTAACAACATCACCGTGCTAATTGATATTAAAATAAATTCAAAATTACAAAAACAAAGTAACGATACTCTTCTATATTATGTTTTTTGATACATAAAAAGTCGTGTCTTTTATAACTAGTACAACTCGAAAATTAGAAACAAATCAGTCATGAGAATCTCTCGATTCTCATGCTGACCAAAAATAAAGAAGTTACAACCTATTGCTAAATAAATATACATCAGTTGCAATTGCTAGAGTCTTGTTGCTTCAAAAATAAACAATCCCTACTTCCGACATCTGTTATGTGATTTAGTACCCACATTTCCAGCTTCGATGCAACAAAATTGAGTGAATGGTGACTCAGGATGACATGGAATAACTAAAGACAACACTGTTGGTGTAACGACAGATCAACGCAAGGTGTAACAACATCCAATGTGTAACAACAATCTGTAACAATATCTAATGTGTAAAAACAATTTGTAACAGCAACAAGTGCATAGCAGCAACCTATAACAGCATGCAAGATGTAACAACGAACCGTTCTACCCTTTCCCGCAGTTAATCCTTGCTACCTATATGCTTCATAGCTTCGTTCTCACGAGCCAACACCTGAAATGATAGACTTCCCAAAATACTTCTCTCCCAGTTAGCCACAAAAAGGAATAAAGCCTCATTTATTTGGTAAAATATAACAAAGTAACATGACAGTAAAATGGATTAAAAAGGTAAGAAAATAGGGAGTTTGGTCACATAAGGGCACATACTTGGAGGATAGAAAGGTCAAAACAGGTGAAATAATGTGTAGAAAACTGGTAAAAAACCAAACCCAACATCTCCCCCCAACTGAAGCTACTGCATGTCCCCATGCAGAATCTCAGTTCCTTCTATTGTGCCCCTGATGGAAATCTGTGAAATTGTAGGCACTAGCAGTATCATCACCGAGAGATTTGAACCCTTGATTGGCCATTAAATCACGTGGCCAAGATTCCTCTTCGTAATCACATAACCGATAATCGGGCTGATACTCCTCCAATGGCAACCATATCAAAGGGAATTTAAACCTGAGGCCGATCCAGAACGCCCCCAGTATTAGCACAATCTAAGAATATTCCGGCACCTGTGTAATAGAAGCCACAAAGTTCTTATACTCAAAGGGGTCCCCTTCCTGCAATTTTTCACTACAAGCCTCATTACGCTTGAGACATCCGATTAGCGCTTGGATCTTCATATTTGAAAACAAGTTGAGGCAGATCCTCACGATTCTTCTTCTGTAAATGGATGATTGATCTCTGATTTCTCGATTGCTTAGGAACTGCCTGAACTCTCACTAGAGTTCGTAAGCCATTCCCGGTTAAGCCCTAACCCACAATACTGTCTTTTCCTCATTGGTTTCTGTTGTTTTCTTGGTCAGTTGCCACTCAATCTGATTCCTCATAAATGAGAGGAATGCTCGCAACTGCAAGTCTCCCATGAAAGAAAGGACACTCGCCACCATCCTCGTGCTCACATGTTTGCACATCATATTGTGCAAGAACAACTCACACAACAAATTTTGATCATCAAAATCACTGGAACGGAAAATTTCCAAAAAGGTGTGGGTTAAAGAACCAATATAGGACTTGTCCTCATAAACTGCCCTTAACTAAAATAAGTAGTAACGTTCCCACAGGAACACAAGGTATGACAGGGACGACCACTTGCATGGTAGTAGGTTTAGAGCAAGGTCATGGAGTTTTGTCTTATCAAACGTCAGGTTCGAGACCTCTCGATGGAGTTGATGCAACTATTCATCCTTTTTCTTCATAATTTCTTTATGCCTTTGTGCCTCTTCTTCTCTTTCCTATTCTTCTTTTAGCTATTTTTCTCTCAAGGAATCCATCATTATTTTATGTGTCCTGAGTGGAATCACCCCCTCCTGTAGAGAGAGTGCTAGCTGCTTCCACTTTCGCAGCCCTGCCAATAACAAAACTTTCTCAGAACGCCAACCTTCATCAGGACCCTACGTTATTCTGCATGCACTATCAATTGAGGGTGTAGAAGCCTCCTGAGGGCAAAAATGTCCCACATCGGCTACTGGTTCTTGTGTAACAATAGCTTCGTCAGTGGGTTTTATCACAATTTCTTTACCTTCCTTGCCAACTTCCATTTTCACTTCTGGTTCTTGTGTGGAAGGAGTGATATCCACAGGATTCTGTTCATCGATTTCCTCCGGACCAGCTTCAGTCTCTAGTGCTGGTTCTTGTGTAACATCAGCATTGACCGTTGGCTCATGGATATTATCTTTCTCTTCCTCCTCTCAGCTGATTTCCCCCCTCCACTATTGGTTTTGATGAAACACCAGTGTCAGCCAAGGGTTCTTGTGTATCCATTGCTTGATCACTTTCTATGGATTGTGCTGTCTCGATTGTTGGTTCTTGTGTAGCAGCAACGTCCTTAACAGGCTCTAGTGTAACAACTTCCTAGATTTCAATTTGAGTCCCCCTCGAGGTAGTGTCTATTGCACAGACTTTGAATCCTACTTCCACCAACTTCTCAGCACAGGTGATGCACAAATTGCCTGAGATTTCTCCCCTTCTGGCCCTGTTCACGTCCTCTGCCAAAGTATTTAGCCTTGCGGCTCTTGGCTCTGCCTTTCCTACTACTAGTTGTTCCCTCAATTCTCTAATTTATTTTTCTAAAATTTCAATTTTCGATAGCAAAGGCTGGGTTTTACTCTTACCAGGTGAAGGAGGTTTTTCTTGCTGAGCTTGCTCCTTGTCCTTCTGCTCAACTACTTCTTTGTTCTTTCTCAACATGGATGGGGACTTTGGGTGCCCACTAACCCTTATTCTCTTCTTCGTCCTTCTATTGCCAATCATTTTATCAACCGACTTCTTGCTAACACTCACTATCGAGGATTGGGATTGCTCCTTTGTCTCCTCTGAAGTTTCCCTAGCCATCTTTGTTTGCCTTCTGTCAGTGGTCCTAGGCCTTTTCCGCACGAACTCTTTCCAATTATTGCCCTGTCGGCTCAAGGCATCTAGCACAATGAGTTTAATAAGGCCATGGTTTTCAGTATGATCCAATTTTGACCATTTATGAGTAGTTTTTCGTGGAGAACTTTTGGGAGATGATGTAATTAGCTGACCTTGTTCCTTTAGGAAGTGAAGCAACACTTTTAGGGACTTAGGAGCCCTCAGTTTATGGAAATTTATGATTGGGGTTGTAGTACCCCAAAATGTCTATAACAGTTGCCCCCTAAAGCATGAGGTCGTTAATCTTTTTGATGTCGGGTGAAATGCTTTACCATGAGGATCCGAAGTTTTTTCGAGCTGGGAGGCGACCTGTAATAAGATAAAATACAATACATTATTTTGACAACACTTTTTCATGATCTAGCTGAGACGGGCATTCCCATGCTCAACTTTATAAATTCATTTTCATGTACATAGGACAGACAATCATCTGTGTGGCAGACTGATGATTCGGCTCATCATCCTTTGATTTGGATGATCATTTGTTCGGCAATGATGTACATTTGATATTTTTATATTCCTGAATCTATCACAACTCGGATGGATGAAACTAGATTCGGGGTCTTCAAAACTCATTCAATCTTCACTCAGAGTACAAGTCGATCCATGTGAAAAATGTTCTGGATTCGAACATGGAAAGACATCGCCTGATTACCAGCCAATGATGTAAGATATTAACAGGCGCGAGAGGAATCACCAATAATGACAATGACCCTCAAGGTACTACAGTACAATTTGCGTGGTGTGAAAAAGGACTTGGCGTCGAACACCATGCAAAATCTCTCG
>APFE030854547.1:0-21093 GCA_000404065.3 Pinus taeda | reverse complement strand
AGGAAGTGCAGAAGCTAAGAATCAATTGAATGATTTAGTTGAAGAAAGGGAGAGGTACCTACATGTTATTATTTCTTAGACTTGGAAATATAGTAGAATAAGTAGAATGGTAGAATAAGAAATCTTAGATAACATGCCCACAAACACACACACACACACACATATATAAATTTTAAGTTTTAATGAACTATGTTTCTATTGTTTTGAATGCTACATTATGGATGAACATAATCATTACACTAAGCTCTTAAATTTGGTTGGACAACTGGCTTGACGAAATTAATTGCAGACAAGAAGAAATGGTGGCCTGATCCCACACCATCAGTAGAGAAGAAACCATTTGATGTATCTGAAAATTTGGGCAAGATGGTGCATGAGGTCTCTAAATCACATGTTTATCAATAGAGGATGTTGATACAATAACTTCGTATTCACCTTTTGGTCTAGATTTGAAACCAGAGGTTGTGAAAATGTGAGAATTTCTATACTTTTGGAAATATTTCTTTCAATGGAAATAATTTACATAGTTTTTCTCTATAGGGAACTAAGCTCTTTAATTTGTTATGGAAGGCTCCAGTCTCCAAAGATTCTACCATGTTATTTTTCCTTCATTTTTCTTTATTCTATTCCCTTCTAACAAAATATCGGTGTACAACATTTTCTTAATTCTAATACAGTAATTCTAAAATGCTTCTTGCTTGTTTTCATTGTTGATAAAAACAAGTATGAGACGAAAAAATGGAAGATGATGCAAAGAGATGTTGTGTATCTACAAGTTTAAACTAAGTCATGACTTGATAAATAGAAATAATTTTAGTATCGTAGCGGAAATTTGGATCTTATCTATATATCAAAATGTTTCCACTTTATTGATTTCAATTTGTAGCTTTTGTATGTTGAACTATAGATTAGGAGGAGGTTAATTTCTTGACGAAGAGTAAAGATATTCTGGTTGTTTGATGTGTGAAAGTGTCTTCAATCTACTAGTGCTAGATGCAAATCCTCCTATTGTTGTCCAACCATTGCCTTAATGAGAAGATTGTTGGAGAAAAAATGCAGTTTATATCTTGGTTTTATTTCTAGGTAGCCAACCACCTGCTGGAGAAGGTTTGACACACATGTGTGCAAAGCTCCTCCAACAATATTGTAATATAAGCTATAGCTCTTTCTTGGATTACACAATTTCATTGTTTGTATCCTTTTGTGGCTTTTGGGATTGAATATCATTCCTGATCTCAAAGCCACAACTATTCATTATAAACTCTTCCTTCAACTTCTTTTCCCTAGCATGTTGTATTTCCTTCTATAGAGGGTTCATTTTTTTGTGTTGATAATTCCAATAGACTTTTCTGAAGAGGTGAAAGAATAGATTCACCAAGAATTTGATATGATACCACAATCTGCTTGGAATATGCTTTACAAGGTAGCCAAAAGCACACTTTATGAACAAAGGTTCTCAGAATGAGATTCATTTCGCAATACTAATAAAATGAAAATAAGAAGGGATGTATCATTTCACATTAATCAATATTCTCATTTCTTCCATAGGCAACTTCCCTCTTGGTCTTGTTTCACAATCACAGATCCTTTGAGAGAGATGAGATGAGAGTTTAGCTGGCTACATCCATCCACTCCTAGATAAAATTCTTCCAAATTATCATCTTGGCATTGAATGCCTCTTCTTTATCATTAGCCAGTTCCACTTGAGGATTCCTGTAGTTCTCATCTTTGGCATCATAACTTATTTCCAATTGAAAGCTTGTTTTATAAATCAAGAGCAAGGAGTGCAGTTTTTGCCTTCCAAATCTTTTGTTTGGAGAATTTATTAATTTGTTTTAGTTTTTCAATTTTGGATCAGTGGTACTGAATCCACTATGTGCATTGTTTTTTTAGGACTTAAGTGAGACAATTTCTTTTGTAACCATTTTCAAATGCAGAGGGTGCTAACTAGTAGGCTATGATTGAACTTCTAAAAGAAAATGGTACAAAATATTTAGTAAGTTTGTTAATGCAGTGCAAATTTTTTGAAGTACATATTTATTGTTGACAATTTGACCCTTAATATGTGTTATGATTCTCAGTCAAGATCTTCCATCCTCTTTCTTTCTCTATGTTGTTTATCATCAACATCAAATTATTCTATTTGAC
This sequence comes from Pinus taeda, assembly GCA_000404065.3. NCBI lineage: Eukaryota > Viridiplantae > Streptophyta > Pinopsida > Pinales > Pinaceae > Pinus > Pinus taeda. The sequence continues at coordinate 18,945 of APFE030854547.1, read as the reverse complement.
ATCTGAAGGAAAACTTGCCCAAGATTAGTTTGAAATTCTGAAAGGGGTGTAACATCAGAGGACTAATCCTATATTGATAAATCCAACCAACGTGAACCTTTCTTTTGGGCTTTGACCCTTATGCTGGGACACCTTTGTAAAACCTAAAAGTATATCTATTGAGTATTGGATATATGTGATTTAGCCACTACATTATTATTTTATCTTGTTATGAAATTAAACATTGATGCCTGAGCAATTAATACTATAAACATCTAAGGTATCTTTCATTCCAATTTTTAAATTCACTTGTTGCCTTGTTGCACAATTTTTTACAATTTATACACTTCTTATCCCAATGGAATATTGTTTATACAACACTTTTGTTTCAATGAAATGAGTGCTCAAAAATATCTAGTGATTGGAAATTTTTTTTATTTTTTCTAAAACAATAATTTGACTTCTTCATTAAATAATTACATAAATATTTGTTTCACATTTTTATATATGTGATAAAAAATGCATAGTGAAACTTTTCAGATTACCATATTTATTAGATTTTCACAAAATTGTTTTATTAACCTCTTAATGGTTTGAATGTATCATCATTATTGAACGCAATTTTATATCCTTGGTTCTTGTGTTGTTTTATAAATCTTTGAATAATATGATGTGTAAGGGAAATTGTCTTTGATGTCTTATACTCTGTATTGTATCTTCTCTCATTTTCAGAGGAGGAACTCAGTGTTGATGGTAAGAAGCAAGAATTAAAGAAAGAGGAGAACAATAACACTGGAGTCACAAATGAATAAAGAGAGAGAGAAGAGAACCAATCTAATGATACCCTTAAAGCTAATATCCTACATGAGACACACATATAAATACTGATGGTCAAGTCTCTAGAGTTGGTGAATTCACCTACATTGCCTTGGCAACACAATGATAATTTTTTGAAGTCACGGAACAATATTTCATGTATAAATTGTAGTCCAACCAATATTAAGTTGGAAACTTATATTGTAATATTTGACATTTTATATAATATAATTTATGTAGTTGAAATTACTTATAGTTTCACTTGATATTATTTAGTATTGTAATTAACATATGTAATTTGGTGTTTTCATATTGGATGAACATGCACATTGTATGACATTTCTTTTTATAATTTAGTCATAGAATCATACTAATTAATTTATGCTGATTAATAATGAATACATAAAATCAATCTAAAATTACTAAAATTAATAGTTTATATTGATTAATGATGAATACAAATAAAATGAATATATGACTAAATTAGTTGTTTATAATGATTATTATGAAAGTAAATGAAATGAATATAAACTACTAAATCAGTAATTTATATAATGAATATGAAACTACCAAAAATTGATAAATGACTATTGCAAATGATAAATTTGTGATTACAAATGACGACTAAATTTTGTATATATATGACTGTTAGTAGTTAATTTACAGTATCTTATAACACGATTGGAATTTAGTTATATTTCTTTGGTCATTAATTGTGGCAATTAATGACTAAATCAATGACTAAATTAATAACCAAATTTATGACTAAATGTACTACTATACAATAAAATTGAGACAATCAATTAATGACTAAGTTAAAAAGCGACTAAAAGTTGGTCGTGTTATAAGATATTGTAAATTAGCTACTATTGGTCATCGATTGAAAAATGGTCATTGATATGCAAATTTTGGTCATTTTTTTAGTAACTAATTAGCCATTTTCTATTAGTGAACCATTGTTCTATAGAGTGTTATTTCTAGACATTAAAAACACTAATAAGTTCCTTCACTTCCTTTCAAATTTGAGTTGCAAAAGAACAATGAATGAACAATTGAGAATATGTATCTTCATCATTTCTACAAGGAAAATAATAGCTTGGATCCATTCTATTGAAGAAAAATGAAAGTAGGAAATCTATTAAGAATAACCAATAAAATAAAATGTTAGTTTTTTTTTGGAGCTATAATCTTCCACATTTTTCTCCACTACTAAACAAATTCTTGTAGCTCACCTTCCGTCAATTATTTATATCACAATATCAAAATAGATTCTCTCTAATTTTATTTTTTGCCTAAGAAAGGATTCATATTTCTCTCTTACATTAATATGGATTTATTTATATTGTTAATAAATGTTTTCCACAAACTACAATATCTCATACAAGCCCTAGATCCTTGACAGAGGACCACCCTTGTTGCCAAATATATGCATAACTAGATTAGTTACTTGATTTAAAATGTACATGCCTTTCTCTTGTAATTCATATATCATCACAAGTGTGAAATAAACCTCCTCTCCACCTCCTAAAATGGAGTCCACCCCGACTTTAATTTGGTAACCTCAGCAAACCCTCTAAGCCAATTTTGCACCAATGACCAAAAAATGTACATTGTAGCCATCCATTGAATCAAGTCATTTTTTTATAGCTTTTCTTGGGTTACCAATCTAATAAATAAATGCCCATAGCTTAATATATTTATTCTCTATAATTAATTTCAAAATACCATAATAAATCATGGTCTTCCACAAAATTTTGGTAGTTAATGCACAACCAAAAAATATGAATATTTTAAATAGCCCATCTCCTCATCTACTTTGGTCGAGCAATCCTTTTCCAAATGACTAGAGATATCTTCTCTCAATCATTTTTCCCAAATTATAAAAATTAAAAATAGTGAATCATAACCTTATCCAAAACTCCATTATGAATGTATGCCATGCTATGCAAAAAGACTAGAATAGCTTCAAGGACCAACTTAACTAGGATCAACTTCCTCCAATTGAAAGTCAACAATTACACCATAAATTAATTCAAGATTCCACCTTATCTAATAGTTATCAAAATATATTTTTCCATAACCATTAGGTTTAATAATATACTCAGAGCATTTAAAATCATCTTAAAATTTAAATTTCTAAATTGAAACAACTTGACTAGCTTATCCCCATCATCATCGTTGAGCCTAGAGAGAGATACTGTCAAATTTTGTAAATTTCTCTCTATCCCTATAGGTAGACCATATGTATATAAAATATGAATCATATCTCTTGATCCCCTCTCTTGGCCATAAAAAAATAGTAACACATCATCAAATCAAAGAAAATGGATAAGTTCTATTCAACCTCCAATATCAATTCCATAAATGATCCCTTGTCTCCTCACATCAATTGTGGACGTATTTAACCCCTCAATAACCAAAATAAAGGGAAGAGGAAAAAGGGGAAAACCTTCATATAATCCCTATGAAGGATTAAATAAGGTTGTGGTCGCTCCATTAATAAGTAAGGGACAAGAAAAGGCTAAGGATAACCAACTCATTATCTAAGAAAGCATTAGAAAATTGTAACCCACATGTAAGTACATGAGATAGAAATATAATTAGCAAACTCCTATTGTATGCTTTAGGGAGATCGAGATTTAATACAATAACCATGATACTTTTTATTGTAATAATATGGAGCCTCTCTAGAGTTGCTCCCATAGCTGCAAATATCTATCTTCCTACTAAAAACTTGAATTACCCTTGTGAAATGACATTTGAAAGGGTCATTTTAAGCTTGACACAAAGAGCCATAGAAATGATATTGTAAAGAAAATTACATAAGGATATTGGTCTAAATTAATTAAAAGATTTTTGCTTATGCTTTTTTGGAATCAAGACCAAAATGGTGGAGATGATAACTCCCAAAAATACTTAACAATCTCACTAATACGACCATGCTCAATTGAATTTCTCCCAAAAAGCCAATATAATTTTTTGTTGTTCATCTATCTTGGCTGGGATACTTATATTTTGTGAAAGAGGCCAAGATAAATTTGAGTGCATATTTAGATATCTTCTCCATCATTTAATTATTATCTTCTTCATTAGCAAGATTGATGAAATAGAGAGAAAGTTTTAAAAATTCAACAATATACACATTCTAGCTCCTTGTAAATACCCTAAAAGTGATTATGTTGTAGCGGCTACAACATCCTCCAAAATTTTGGCCTGCATCCAATTTCAGAGCCTTCCTTGGGGTTTTCCTTGATGTTTGAAAGCACTTTGGCTCATCCCGTGAGCTTTAGTGATTCTTTTCACCCTCCTCAATTAATCGTTCAACGAACATCTTTTTGCATGTTGGATACAATGTCATGCTTGTATTCATATTTTGACCACACACAAGGTCCCGCTTCATGTGTACAAGTTGTATTCACTATGTAAATATCTGTCACACTCACACACAAAGTTGTATGAACTATCATGCAGCTGTCGTCATGTTTTTTCAATGATCTATCACAAGCACCATGCTTGTCACTCGCACATTCGTTCAGTCACGTTGAGTATATGTTGTCTTGATGGTTTGAGGTGTATTGTCGTCAAGTCATGCTAAGTGTGTGTTTGCAAGGTTGCTTATGCACAAGTTCACTCACTCACACACTTAATCATTTTGTTGAAGTTCTAACAACCGGATCACCCTCCAATAACCGAACTTCCACCCTAGAATCGACTGGACTGATTGTCACCCAGAATAGTGTAGAAGTGTCCAATAAGCCATTTCATTCTGCGTTTCCTGTAAGCACATCAACCAAGCCTCCTGCTGGTCAACTAGAGAGTTTTACCGGGCAATGACCCTGGGACTCACTCCCCTCAAAGTTTGTGCAAAATTTTCCAAGCATGCCTCCTCTGCTGACTGAAGAAACTGCACAGACAAGTCCAAAAAACACCAAGTGTACATCATTGTCTCCCCCCAAAAAATGTGCAGATTTTCCAGCCAGCCAGCCAGTCAGTCGACTTGCTTCTCACACATAAAACTATGCAGATTTCATGAGCAATCCCTCAGCTTCTTAGCATCCCACTCAACTCAGAAATTGCACAAAGGTGTTCAACAGGTCAGCCTCCCAGCAATTGCGCATTTTTTGTCACCAGCATTCCCGCAGCCTGCTGCTAGCTCCTAGAAAAAATGTGCATTTTTCTCGGCAAGCCTCCCACAACCCACTACCAGCGCGCCTGAGGAATTATTTAGTTTTTGCTACCAACCCCTCCTTTTCTTCTTGCACTGCTTCCCTCAAGAAATTACGCAGATCTTCCCTCCAGCGAAGCTAGATCTCGCAAACAGCCACTGCTAATTTGGATTGTCCATCTCAGTCTCCCAGTGAATTCTATGAAATTTTCAATGGTAATGCCCGGATCCCACATCCTAGCTTCAAATATTCCTTGCACAATTTCATAGCCTCATCCTCTCTCCTAGTCACCTACATCTAAAAGCGAATGACAATGCGTCATGGTAGACTAGGAGGTTTATGAATTTGATGTCATATCGTCATGAGTGATTACAGGTATAGGTACATGGATGAGACATGATGCGATAGCAAACGGGATAAGCAAGGAGAGAACATGCGAGGAGATTTGTTCGTGAACAGATGAACTCACGATGCATGCGAGGAGATTTGTTCGCCAACAGATGAACTCACGATGCATGCGAGGAGATTTTCTCATGAATGGACGAACATGTGAAGCATGCCAAATTACAAGCAAAGGAGCAACATGCACATTCGACATCAAGAGAACACCATGACCATCCAAGACTCCACACACCTTTCCATGTAGAGGTGAAGCTACGATACACCAAGAGTATATCCATCACTCAGTAACACTGCAGCTCGACATGCACACCAGCAACAACATGAACATACCAACACTGTCATGTCGATCTGTGTCATGATTCATGTCGGCCACATCACCACTATGGACAATACTATTGTAAATCAATGTAATGTAACGTCGAAGTCCAAGAGACCCACATGTCATATGAAAAGCCATGAAAATTTGAAGGGTCAAATAAGTCAAACAGTCATGAGGGAAGTCAAACAGTCATGGCCAATTTCACCCTTGGCTATAAATATCCCCTCATTTATACATGAAAAGGACTTTTCACCTTGCCTCCTCCCACATAGCCTTGATAGTCTATAGTCTTTTCTTTGAGGAGCAAGAAATGGCTCCAATGCCCCTTTTACAAGGTTAGTGATGTATGGTGTGCCGATGTGTCTTGGAATTTTTGCTTAATTCAGAATTCTGATAATAGGCCAACACGTTTTCACACATGTATTGTAATTGTTTGTAAGACTAATATTGGAACACTTGTAATGCATGTTTCTTTAACTTGTGTTAAAACATTTGAACTCTTTCAATTGTTAGAATACATATGCTTATGAAACTGTGTTATATAATTTGTTAACGATGTCTTGCTCACGTGGGCTGCCTCACTGGACATCAAACATGAACTTTCCCATAAACTTGTTATAATGACTTACGCACTCATGCAGACTGCTTAGTTAAGTGCTGCATGTGCTATCACTTCTTTTGTGTGTGGCTGCCACATCCATGTGGATTGCTCCGTTGGAAGCTACACATGTCTTGCCATGTTGTGTGTCTCTAATGGATTTGGGACTCTTCCCATTCAACTGGAGACTCACTTCCACCCTCTCTCTCTGCGCTAAAATAAACTTGATGCAAGTAACACTAGCATTCACCAGGCACGCGAACATCGAAGATGAACCAGACCACTATCATGTGCTGACAAGAAAGAACTAAGGCAAACATTTAAGATGATGGCAATAAGTCCATCATATTGGATGGGACTCCTACACCAAATGATGTGAGGTATAGTTTTGACTTCATACCGAGGACATCCCATGAAAGTCGGCATGTCCAGCACCATCAACATTTCTGGCACTAGAAGGAGGGACGCCGATTGCTTATGAATGAATGTCCTCTCACCCCCACTCATCAATCATCTGGTCAAGAAAGTAACTCACACTCCCTCTCACCTATGCGCAACTCTAAAGCTGGTTACTCCTCACCTCCCATATGTGAACGTGAAATTTCATATCAGCACCTCTGCTCTGTCCATCCCATTACTTGTCAGTTCGTGCAAAGCAGTCAGACTGATCCCAGGAATACATCATCTTCCATACACATCAATAAAGCCAAAAACCACTCCCATAGGGGTTGTTATATCATCGGTGAAGGAAGCAGTTCTTGCCACACTTGAAGGTCTGGTGGAAGTTGTTGAGAATGGAGAGGAACCTTAGGTCTTCCAATAGGGAAAAATAGACACCCTCGTGATCTTGGGCTCAAATTTTTCTACAGGAGGTGGAGGGGAAGGAAGCAGGGGAGGCAGAGGCGGAGTCAAACCAACAGACTCAGAGTTAGAAACATCAGATTCTGAAGAATAGGAGGAGGATGAAGAAGAAGAAGACATGGCTGACCAAAATCTAGAATGGATGACTCAGGGACCATTGGCTCTCCCAGCTGCTTTGCACAAGATGTCGAAGTGGTTGGAGAGAATTCTTATGAAGTATGATTGCTTAGACAAATTCTACCTACAACTTCAGACACTTGAGGTATGGTACGATGACATTGAATGTAGATTGTTCCCATGTACCTTGGATGGTCGCGTAGTTAGTATGGTATCACAACCTCCCTGTCAAATATATCCATAACTGGGGTACGTTCAAATGTATGTTTCTGGAAAAGTTTGTTGATGACAACACCCCAGCCATGTTACTCAAAGAATTGGGAAGCCTGAAGTTGGAGGGGAAATAAAAGGTAAAATATTTCAATCAGAGGTTTCTACGCATATTGAATAAGTTTGCAGTGGACACGAAACCTCATGAATCCATCACTATCAATTACTACATGTTTGCACTACCAACTAGCATTGTGTAGTTCGTCAAGCGAGCTACGAAACGACCATTGTAAGAAAACTACAAAGAGGCAATCGCTGTAGAGAAGGGCCTGCGCATGATTGAAGTTATCAAGGATGATGAACCAGCACAGGACTCGAGAGATGTGAGCAAGAAGCCACAGGCTCTAGCGAGCAAGGGTAAGGACAAGGAAACAAGTGATATTGAAACCCTTACTCGTGTAGTCAAAAGCTTGACAAAAAAATTGTCTGAGCTCAAACAACGAATAATTGACACATCTACGAGTAGTTGGCCGCCCATACAAAGACAAGGAAGCAGGTCATCAGGCAATAATTGCTTCCCTACTAAAACTGTGCAGAGCTCCAGCTCAGTATTTCATCTCAAGCAGTGCGTAAACAACAAATTTTGTTCATTTCATGAAGATGAGCACCTGAAAGGGTCTTGTCGAGACAGGAAATGAGTTGCAGGATTAGTGTGCGATCACATGCCAAACATGATGAGTAGTGCACAGGGACAACCTGGAGACATGGATGGTGATGAAGATGTTGTGCCTGATGAGGCATCAAGCATTGGGCAGGTGGTGAACATGTATCAATGATCGCAAGCAGCACATAAGACAAATACCAAGAAGCAGCCCTAAAAGAAAAATGATCATTACAATATCAGAAGTCAAGGGGCTCCCCCCACACTTAGGGAAATGCAACAAATGCTCGAACTACTAAGGAAGGTTGATCCACCAGCCCTCCAAAAGTAGAAAACACAAAGAAATCCCGAGAAGATAGCGATGGACAAGAGTACATCCATGAGCAGCAAACTGTAGAACACGAACACTAGTCTCACCCCAAACATCTCAATGATTCTACCCGCTTTGGGTTACAATATCGTGGAAGACATGAAGAAGACTTGTGCAAACATCAGTTTGTTCGAGTTAGCTAAGATTCAAAGTGAAAGGGACATCTTGTTGTGCACACTAGGGTAGACATCAACATAAAACATAGTCTCTACCACTAATGGAGCAAGCACACCTCTCAGATCACTTTAAACTATGATAAAAACACTCCGGATCGAAGAAGAAAACTTTGTTTGTCCTCCATTCCTGCTTTCATTTGAAATATTTAACTGTAATGTTCACAATTATTTGGTTTATTCTGGTGTAGCAGCCAACGTCATGTCACTCTCCATTTCCAAAAAGATCAATGCGCAATGGAGCAAGACATCCACGCAGTTCATCCAACTCGATCGGACATTTGTACTAGACATTGATGAATTTCAAGATGTGATCATCCGACTATCTCATGCGACCGAGTTCACCAGTGCATAAACATTGTTGTTGTGGACATAGCAGAAGCTTATGGCTTACTACTCAATAGAGATTGGTCTAGCAAGCTAAATGGGTATCTTGCGATAGACTAGTCGCACATGTGGCTTTCGTACAAGGGAGAAAACAATCAAGTTTGGGTGTTATCTGAGAGATACATGAGGCAAAATTTCACTCCCATCGATGGCGGAATGAACCGTTGGCCTTCATAGAGCTCATGTTTGGCAACTGCCGCTTGGAAACAACATTGAGTTGCTATCCCACATGGCCAAATCCAACCCCACCAAACATGTAGTTGGGTCTCCCCCCTTGCCCAGTTGATGGATATGAAACTTGTACAGTGCATTATAACATTAGTAGTAGTAGCAATAGCAATAGCGATAGTAGTAGTAGTAGTCCAAGCACGTTGAATGGTCTGTGTACATATAAGTTGTGGACCATGCACCTCGACAGATCAAAGACACAAGATGGCTCTAGAGTTGGGTGTGTCCTGATTGACCCAAAAAGTAGGAAGCATTTAATTTCAAGCCAATTGGAGTTTGAGTGCACAAACAATATTGTTGAATACAAAGCACTCATGCTGGGCTTGCAAAAATCCATTAACCTCAACGTGGTTGCACTCAAAGTGGTAGGTGATTTGGAAATAGTGATACGACAGGTACGTAACACCATTCACTGCTTATCACCTCATCTCAAAAGTTACCAGCAATAGGTATGGTGACCAATCTCTAACTTCCAAGCATTTAATATCACTATTGAACTAAGAATGCGTAATGCAGCTACCAATGCTTTAGAAACTCAGCTTCTAGAATGTCACCGCTTAGGGATAGATTTACTGTTGAAATTTTGTATAGACCTTATATCGCAGATAACATAACTAATTTACGCATGTTTGAACAGATACTGAATTTCATGGCTAATGTTGATATCTTCAAGGATGTAGTGATAGACGAAGATGAGCACGAGCAATATTTGCAAGCTAGGGTGGATAAAAAGAAAGGTCACCTCATCCCCAAGGGTATGGTATCTTTGGAAAAGATCTATGACTTGTAAGAACACTTTCAAGGAACAACAAAACCCATAGCTCTACCATGATGCACGAAATAATTAACTTGGGGACAGAACAAGATCCGAAGTTCGTCAATCTCGGTACGTGTTGCACGCAGCAAGAGTGGCAAGCCTTTGTCCTCTTGTTCAAACAGGACCGAAATGTGTTCACGTGGACATATGATGATATGAAAACTTACGACACGTGAATAATTCAACATAGCATTCCAATCAAAGAAGGGGTCAAGCCATATCAACAGAAGCTGAGGAAATTACATTCGTCACTTGAACCTCTCATACAAAAGGAGCTTACCAAGCTATTGGATGCATGTATAATATATAGAGTTCGTCATTCTACATGGGTTTCAAACCTTGTTCCTATATGTAAGAAGTTTGGGGAAATTCGCTTGTGTGTTGATTTCCAAAACTTGAACTGTGCCTCAGAAAAAGAAAATTACCCCGTGCCGTCTATGGAGAAAATTTTGCAGACAATATCTGGGGCACAAATATTTTCCTTACTTGATGGGTTTTTAGGATATAATCAAGTCCTGGTAGCAGAACTTGATCGACTCGAAACTACCTTTCATACTAAGTGGGGTTCATTCGCATATAGACGAATGTCATTTGGGCTTGTGAATGCAGGCATAACCTTTCATTGCACCATGGACATCACCTTCTGCGGACTCATAGGATAGAGCATAGTGGTGTACCTCGATGATGTGACTGTGTTTTCAAGAAAATGGGAAGACCACATATGCCATCTAAAGCAAATTCTTGAGCAATGCCGAAAATACAGGATTTCCTTGAATCCCAAAAAGAGCATATTTGTAGTGTTTGAGGGGAACCTCCTTGGGCACATCATTGCCAAAAGTGGGATCAAGGTTGATCTGGACAGGTCCAGACTATTACATAGATCCCTCACCCAACCAACAAGAAAGCAATGCAGTCCTTCTTGGGAAATATAAACTTCCTTTGGAAGTTCATCTTGGACTATGCGGAGATAGTAAAACCAATGCAAGACATGATCAAGAAGGATGTAGTCTATAGTCGAGGCAAGAGGGAAAATTACGCATTCACTTGTACCAAGTAGGATATTTTAGAAGTGCCTACAGTCTATAGCCCAGATTTCAACGAAAACTTCATGTTATACACCTTCACCTCCGACAACTCGCTCACTGCAATACTCACTCAGAAGGATGAATTGAATGACAAACGTCCCATCCCCTTCATGAGCGCAAGCATGCAGGGACCGAAACTCAACTATCCCACTGTTGACAAACAAGAATATGTAGTATACAAGGTAGTGAAACACTTCAAACCCTACTTATTGAAGAACCATTGCATAGTCTATGTGCCTCATCCAACAGTCTACTCATTTCTCGTACAACAAGAGATGGGTAAATGACGTGTTAACTAGATGATACGCTTGCAAGAGTATGATCTTTACATCAAGCCAGTTCACACTGTCAAGGGTCATGGTCTCTGCAGACTCGCAACTGAGGAAATACACACACAAGAGGAATAAGCAGAGGTCGTCGGCTGGGAGAAGGAAATTGAAATGTATGATGTAGTGCGAGTACCACTATCTGCAAGTAGAATTTCTTGGTACGAAGATGTGCACCAGTACCTTGAGCATGGCACCATACCCTCTCACTTTTCCATCAGAAGGAAGAGGGCACCACGCCTCGAAGCTTTAGCCTATCAGTTGGTGCACGAAGTGCTTTATAGAAAGCACAGTAACAAAATCTTGCTTAGGTGCCTAAAGGCAAATGAATTAGAGAAGGTTTTGCAAAATCTGCATGACGGACCAACTAGGGGTCAATTTAGGGGAAATACCACTACACACAAAGTTATGCAAGTTGATTTCTACTGGCCCACATTATTCAAGGATGCACATGCTTATGCCAGCAAAATCTTGATCTGTTAGCGATGTGCCGACACAACACGAAGGTAAGCAACCCCATTACACCTTGTTGCAGTGACTAAACTGTTCCAACAATGGGGCCCGGACATCATAGGGGAATTTTTTCCACATTTGTCAAAACAACACCGTTACATCTTGACAACAACTTATTACTTCACACGGTGGACAGAACCAGTTATGCTCAAGCGAGTGAACGACCAAGAAGTCATCAGCTTCCTCCAATAGAACATCATCTGATGCTTTGGCATCCCGGTATCAATTGTGTTTGACAATGCAACGTACTTTTCATATTTAAAGCTTTATGATTTTGCATTGCAAAATGGTATTGTGTTGAAACACTCATCTAACTACTACCCACAAGAAAATAGTCTCACAGAATCGATGAACAAAAACCTTATTTGTATAATCAAAAAGATTGTTTACTCTAAGCAGCATCACTAGCACTCTACCTTGACGAATGCTTTATGGGCTAACCGTGTAACACCTAAACCCTCTCTGAATACCTCTCCATACTTCCTAGTCTATGGTAAAGAATCCATCCTACCACCCAACATCTAATTTTCTGCACTTCAGTTGTCTCAAGAATCCCAAGGCAAGCCTTGTATGTAAGTTCAACATAGGATGGATACACTTCACAAACTACAGGAAGAAAGGATGAAAGCAAAAGAAAACTTTACACTCCACCAGAACCGTATCAAGAGATGGTTCAACAAGAAGTCCACAGGGAAAGCTAACTTCGATGTTGGTGACTTAGTCTTGAAATGGGATAAACCCCATGAAGACAAAGACAAGCATACGAAGTTCCAATCCCTGTGGACTAGTCCGTACATAGTCCATGAGAAGCTTGGCCCACACACATACCATCTACAATTACTGACAGTGGGATTGACAACCTCCCTGTCAATGACCAAGGTCTCAAGAATTATTTTCAGTAAGCCGTGGCCATGCCCCGCACCATGTACATAGTCTATTTACTGCTTATTATTTTTCTTTTTCACTTTTTTTACTATTTTTGTTTGGTTAGTATCTTGCTATTTTTGTTTTTTGTAAATAAGTGCTACCATTTAATAAGTTTTGGCTTTTGAATGAGTATGTGGCTAGGATCTAAAGAGTCTTATGACATTGCAGCACTTGGCCTGTCCTACGTTCGTCTTCTCTGTGCCTGGTTGTACCTTCAACCAATGAAGTCTTGACAAAAAATACGAGATGTCTACAAGGGAAGCTTGTTCCCAACCATGAACCTATGTACACACTAGGAAGACCCCTTCCGGTACTCTTCCTTCCGCTTTGTGTGATCAAGCTCATCCAACTAGTAGAAAAGAATAAGGGGAAAATCTAAACGATAAAACCTATGTCAGAGGTATTACATGCTTCTCTGAAGGAAAAACATCTTCTGCTCTCAATAAGTCGGGATCCCTCTTCCGCCCAAAAATAAATAAGTGCCTATGCATAGTCCTCTTTAAAAAACACAAAGGCAAAAGAAGAGAAAGGCTACTTGTGCAGAGAGGTGAAGCATGCAACTCCACCGGGGTATTGATGAGGCTCGTTGGCAGTGGAACAATGTGTGTGCTCCTACATGACTGTTAGGGTATTGTCCAGGCCTACTGGTAGTAGAGCAACACCAAAGATGAAAACTTATACTCTGAAATTTTTTACCTCACAAGCGAAACTACCCTTCCTGATTTCAAAACACTATGATCAAGATGAAACTTTTTGTTTTATTTGACTGAATTGGCTAAAGGTGAACCATGTTTGTCCATGGGGTAAATGGGGAAGCTGAAATAACTCCCACAGCGATTCAATACTCCCTTAAAGACCAAGGTCATGTGATGTAAATGGACCAAAACAGAGAATCTGGAGTTCAACCAATGTGTCCCCAAGTGTTGTAGCACCTGCGACACCCTCCAAAATTTTGGCCTGCATCCAATATTGGAGCCTTCCTTGGCTTTTTCCTTGATGTTTGCAAGCACTTGGGCTCATCCCGTGAACTCGTAGTGAGTCTTTGCACCCTCCTTGCTTGACTATTCAATGAACATATTTTTGCATGTTGGTTACAATATCATGCTTGCAGTCATGTTATGGCCACACACAAGGTCCCGCTTCATGTGCACAAGTTGTATTCACTATGTAAACATTTTTCGCACTCACACATGAAGTTGTGTGCACTGTTGAGAAAGTGTCTTCGCGGTCATTCAATGATCTATCACAAGCGTCGTGCTTTTCGCTCACACCGTTAGTCAGTCACGTTGACTATATGTTGTCTTGATGGTTCGAGGTGTCTTGTCGTCAAGTCATGCTGAGTGTGATTTCACAAGGTCGCCTATGGACAAGTTCACTCGCTCACGCACTTAGTCATTTTGTTGAAGCTCTGACAACTGGATCACCCTCCAATAGCCAGACTTCCACCCTAGAATCAACTCGACCGACTGTCACCAAGAACAACGCAGAAGTGTCCAACAAGCCATTTCAATCTATGTTGCCCACAAGTACATCAACGAAGCCTCTTATTGGTCAACTGGAGAGTTTGACTAGGTAGTGACCCCGAGACTCACTCCCCTCAAAATTTGTGCAAAAGATGCCAAGCATGCCTGCTCCGCTGACTAAAGAAACTGTGTAGATAGGGTGAACAGACACCTAGTGTCCATCACTATCTCCCCTAAAAAATTGCGTAGATTTTCCATCCAGCCATCGAGTCAGCCGACCTGCTTCTCACCCAGAAAATTACGCAGATTTCATGAGCAGTCCCTCGTGTGCCCAACATCCTGCTTAGTTCAGAAATTGCTCATAGGTGTTCATCAGGTCAACCTCCCAACAATTGCACAATTCTTTTCACCAGCACTCCTGCAGCCCACTGCCATCTCCCTAAAAAAATGTGGATTTTTTCTCAGTAAGCCTCTGGCAGCCTGCTACCATCTCCCTTGAGGAATTGCACAGTTTTTGCTTCCAACCCCTCCTCTGCTTCCCTCAAGAAATTGCACAGATCCGCCCTCCAACCGAGTCAGATCCCACATACATTCATTGTTGATCCGTATTGTCCAACTTAGTCTCCCGGTGACTTCTGCGCAATTTTCACTTACAGTGCCTGGAGCCCGCATCGCAATTTGCAATCTTCAAAGCCTTTTCCTCTCTCCCGGTCACCTACATCTGAAAGTGAACGAAAATGCATCATGGTAGACTAGGAGTTTTATGGATTTGATTTCATCTTGTCATGAGTGATTGCATATAGAGGTCCATGGATGAGACATGATGCGGTGACGAACGAGATGAACAAGGAGAGCACATGCGAGGAGATTTGTTTGTGAATGGACGAATGGACAATGCATGCAAGGAGATTGTTTCGCGAACAGACGAACATGTGAAGCATGCCAAAGTAAAAGCAAAGGAGCAACGTGCACATGCGACATCAAGCGAACACCAAGACCATCGAAGACTCCACACACCTTGCCATGTGGAGGTGAAGCTACGATACACCAAGAGCGTATCCATCACCCAGCAGCATTGTAGCTCGACATGCACACCAACATCAACATGAACATACCAACATTTTCGTGTTGAGTCATGTCACGAATCATGTCGGCCACATCACCACTATGGGCCACACTGTTGTAAATCAATGTAATTTAATGTGGAAGTCCAAGAGACCCACGTGTCATATGAAGAATCATGAAAAGCTGAAGGGACAAATAAGTCAAACAATCATGAGGGAAGTCGAACAGTCACAAGGGCCAGTTTCACCCTTGGCTATAAATACCCCCTCATTTGTACATGCAAAGGAATTTTCACCGTGGCTCCTCCCACATATCCTTGGAGTCTGTAGTCTTTTCTTTAAGGAGGGAGCAGTGGCTCCAACGCCACTTTTACGGGGTTAGTGATATATGGTCTACCAATGTGTCTTAGAGCTTCCGCTTAATTCAGAAGCCTGATAACAGGCCAACATGTTTTCACACATGTATTGTAATTGTTTATAAGAGTAATTTTGGAACCCTTGTAACGCACGCTGCTTTAACCTTTGTTAAAACATTTGAACTCTTTCGGTTGTTGTAATACATATTTTTATGAAAATGTGTTGTATAAGTTGTTAATGATGTCATGCCCGCATGGGCAACCTCACCAGATATCAGACAAGACCTTTCCCATAAACGTGTTATAACAACCATAGCACTCGCACAGACTGCTCTGTTGAGTGTTGTACGTGCTATCCCTTCTTGTGTGTGTGATTGTCGCATCTGTGTGGACTGCTTCGCAGAAAGTTGGGCATGTCCTATCATGTTGTGTGTCTCTGACAGAGTTGGGACTCTTCCCGTTCGACTGGAGACTCGGTTCCACCCTCTCTCTCTGCGGTGAAAGAACCTTGACGCAAGTAACACTGGCACTCACCATGCACACGAACCTCGAAGACAAAGCGGACCACTCTCATGTGCTAACAAGCAAGAGCTAAGACAAACATTTAAGATAATGGCAAGGCCATCATAACGGATGGGACTCCTACACCAAACAATGTGAGGTCTAGTTGGGACTCCATACTGGGAAGATCCCCTGAATGTTGGCGGGTCTAGTTAACAGATTCATACCCAATGCAGATAGACCCAAGAATTCATCAACCTTTTGACCCTCTTAATCATACATTTCCTATATTGTAATGACCATTTTCTTATGGTGAGAAAAATTGAAAAAAAAACTTCATGTTTTCATCGCCCTTCTCAATTTGCACTACTGAACACTTCATCCACGACTTAACCTCCCTTCAATCGACCTATTTTTTTCCTTCTTACCTCCAAGTCCTTTACATGTGCCTTTGAAAACATATCATAAGCATTTTTATCAAACGTCTCCTTTATCTCAACTTTAACAACCTTTAATCCCCATCCCTTTTCCTTCTTTTTGGTAGCATCCCAAGTACTTACACTGTTTTGGAGGGTCCCACCAACCTTTTTGAATTTTAAGGCATTAAAATAATTTTTAAGCCCTTATAGGAGCTTGTCCCACTCTAAGGATTTCGTAAATAAACTTTTACTTCCTGTACTAGATTTGAACCCAAGATATTTCTTGTGCATGGTAAAATGAGTATTTCCTATCAATTATAATTGGATCAATTTATTTACTAAAATCTAAACCTAACACTCCTACCAAACCATTCAATTATAATTAGATCAATTTCCTTACTAAAATCTAAACCTATCACTCCTACCCAACCCTTTCTCCCCTCTTTTAGACTCCTTTTTCCCATCTTTTATTTCTTTTATGAGCCTAAAAAATAGGTACAATTTCCTTGAAAATATTATTACCACTTCCTCTACTACAAAGGAGGCCATCAATATCTATACTAAACTTGTATTTTCTTTCTCCAAGACAAGAAGTATGTCTTACACGTTAAAATATTCTTAATATTCTGAGAAGACTCCGTAGCTTTTGATCGAGGACATACAAACTTGTTTTTCTAAATCTAACTTAATCTTAGTTTCTTCAAGAATAGTGCATTCATCCTAGTTAAAGACTTAACAATATTGCAACAAGACTTTCAAGAAGTATGTCTTACACGTTAAAATATTCTTAATATTCTGAGAAGACTCCGTAGCTTTTGATCGAGGACATACAAACTTGTTTTTCTAAATCTAACTTAATCTTAGTTTCTTCAAGAATAGTGCATTCATCCTAGTTAAAGACTTAACAATATTGCAACAAGACTTTCAAGAAGTATGTCTTACACGTTAAAATATTCTTAATATTCTGAGAAGACTTCGTAGCTTTTGATCGAGGACATACAAACTTGTTTTTCTAAATCTAACTTAATCTTAGTTTCTTCAAGAATAGTGCATTCATCCTAGTTAAAGACTTAACAATATTGCAACAAGACTTTGGCTTCTAAATCTAGGATAATCATATATAATATTCATTCAGATATCACTATATCATTATCCCTGCCAATGGTGTGTTTTCATTCACACCACCACTGCAGTTTCTTAAAATTTGTTCTCCCTTACTGAAAATCGCATGCGGTGAAAGTCGAAATTTGTTCCCCCTTCCTCCATTCTAATTATGTGGTTCCCGGAAATTGTATTCATTGTTATTGAAACAGTTTGGCATGCGGCGTTAATATTTGTTCTCAAAATGGTTTGCGGTGTCATAAGAAAGTTGACATTTGTTCTCCGTTCCTCCGTTGTACTTCCAATTTCACTATCAACAAAATGCCCACACACAGTTGGCGTGCGGCGAATGAAAACAAAATGATTCCCCATCCAATTTCACGTTCAACAAAATATAGTCTAGCGCGGAAGCCACATCCAATTTCAGTATCAGAGCCAGGTTTCGATCCTGGGACCTGTGGGTTATGGGCCCACCACGCTTCCGCTGCGCCACTCTGATGGGCATTCATTTGTGATAACTTAATCATTTTCATAGTAATTCATTTGCACATTATTTGACACTGCTTTCGTTTATTTAATATTCTGTTGGAACCTTTTTGCAACATAAATGCTTTTAAAAGTGAATGCTCGTTAATAACGAAAACCTTAATGTCATTACACAACAATGAAAATGGAGTAAGCCGTTTGCATTACCATGTGTGTTTATATATATATAAACTTTTAGTTTAATTTAGCAATTTATATATATATATATATATAATTGCAAAATAATATTTAGCGTAAGTGATTAATTATACATTTGTTTAATAATATTTATTATTTTAATTACTTTATAAAAACAAAGTTTTGAGCTGAAAATATTTTATATATGTAATTTTCTTAAACATTTTCTAAAGGTAAAAAGCTTTTAGCATTGGTATTGGGTATTGTGTGGGGAAGAAAGCTCAAATGGTTGTTGGTATTAGGCCACAGCAAAGTATTGGGTATTGTGTGGGGAAGAAAACTCAAATGGTTGTTGGTATTAGGCCACAACAAAGTATTGGGTATTGTGTGGGGAAGAAAGCTCAAATGAAGTGGATCAAGAGT
>APFE030854542.1:14096-39334 GCA_000404065.3 Pinus taeda | reverse complement strand
GTTATAGGTCCTCTTCGTGATTTCAGGCATACTTCTTTGTTTTTGAGCTTCTCTAGTCATGATTGTCTTATAGGCAACTCATTGAGCTGCTTTGTGACCAAAGTTATGGCAAGAGAAAAATTGGCCATTGAAGAAATTCTTGCGACTATCATCTAACCGATTGTAGTTTCTACTGCCATCCATTCTTGAAGAGAATTGGGAAGATTTTACCTGTGGCTAGTTGTAGCTTCTGTTTGTCCTTAAGGTAGCATGCCCCCGATTTTCTTGATAGTCTTTTTTCGTCCTTGAGGAAGACTGTCCTTGATTTACTTGATGATTTCTATTAGGCCTTTGCTCACTCCTTCTTGCTTCATCAAGATAACTTTTGGAGGTGGAAGCTTGAGATGCCTCTCCATTATACCCTAGACCTGTCTTGATTAGAGGGGAACACTGTACACTGATAATCTCATCCAGAGTTTCAAATCCTTTAACAAATTTAAGATTAAGGGCCTTTGTTTTCTCAATTTCCTTTCTAAGGCCAACAATTTCACATTCTAACTTCTCAAGAGATTTTTCTTTTTCATCAAGTTGAAATTGCAGATTATCAATGATCATATTATTTTCTTCTAAACATCTTTTGAGTCTAGAAATCTCTTCATAAAATCCATCTATATCTATAGCATCCATGTAATCATCATCTTCAAAAGCCATTAGAAGTTTATAGTTATTACCTCGTTCATCTTCATCGCTATTTGAGAGTCCATCACTATCTTAATGAGTGTAATAGCTTTTCTTATTTGCATTTTGTTTCTTGTTCCATCTAACAAGAGATTTTCCTTTGTCAATCTTATCCTTGTGAGGACATTTGGCAGCATAGTGACCTACTCTTCCACAAGCAAATAATTTGAATGGTAACTTACCTCGAAATCGTCCAGTGCACCGTTGAAGATTTTTGACAAAATTCGATTCTTCTTCTTCTTCTGATATGTGTCCAAGCTCATAGTAATCTCCTTTGCTAGAAGCTTTGAAGGCAGCTTCTTTCCTATCTGATGGTCCTCCTTTCCTCATTTCATAAGCAGTTAGAATCCCATGCAATTGTGACATTTTAAGGTTTTGAAGATTCTCCTTTTCTTCTATTGTAGAAACTTTAGATTCAAACCTAGGGGACAAAGATCTTAGAACTTTTTCAACCACAACAACCTCTTTTACTTCCTCACCCAAATTTTTCATACAATTTACAATCTCATATACATGAAGAAAATAGTTAGCCACACTCTCATCTTTGTACATCCTGAGATTTTCATACTGAATCCTAAGGGTTTGTAGTTTTGCTCGTTTTACTTGATCATCTCCTTCATAGCTTAGAACAATCTTATCCCATATTTCCTTTGCGGATTTATACTGCATGACTTTGACAAATTCTAATTGCGATAGACATCCCAATAGAGTATTGACCTCCTTTGCATTTGTTTCATATTTCTTCTTCTCATCCAGATCTGTAGGAGTTGCTAATGGAAAAGTATACCCTATATCTATGATATCCCAGACTTTAGTACAAAAAGATTGAAGATATGCAGTAACTCTTACCTTCCAATATACGAAGTTTGTCCCATCAAACACCAGTGGCTTGATTGATGCTTCCCTCTCGTAGTTGCTCATGATGAAGGATCTTCCTTCAAGCGATCAAGCTTCTTCTGAAGGACCGGCTCTGATACAAATTGTTGGAAATAATACTGAGAGGGGGGGGGGTGAATCAGTATTATCAAACTCTTTTAAATATGCATTCCTTAGTTTATTGATCATTAACTTGTATATAATAATGAACATGAAACAAGAAAAACAGATAGTCACACCAAAGAACACCAGATATAAGGTGGAAACCCAATGTGGGTGAAAACCACCTGCTGCAATATGTCTCTATCTTATTTCAATTAGAAACTTCTTTTACAATGATTTTGTACTAGTGCAGTCCTTTACCAGTACGCAGGCTGCAACCTGCAGAGAGCTACAACTCTCTCTTGTTTTCAAGCTTCTCCTGGGAGGGAGCTACAACCCCCTTTTCTCTTTTACTTCTTTAAGGACCACGTTTCATTAATTTTCAAACTGGATCAATGAAAATCAAATAATCATCAAGTACATGAAAATCACCCAATCTTCTTATACAATATACGAATGAATCACCCACTCTTCAGAATGTTGTAAACAGAAAAGAATACCAGAAATCTAAACCCATAACTCTGCTGCAATAGATAAAAGACAATCAACAATTGTTTCGAGATAAGACCGAAACTCCACCAACAGAGGCTTGCGTATATTCGCAGCTCTTCTAAGACTAAACTGCGCAGATCCGCACTGGTTGTTCTTCTGCTCTGCGAACTTTTCTTCAGATCCACACCTTTACTTCTGACTTACTGCGTAGACCCACACTGTGGCTTATTCTCACCTGCGTACCTCGCACTTCGCCCTTTTCTGTGCTGTGTGTGCCCCACACTGTGCCCTCTCCTGCGTTGTGTACCCCGTACTACACCTTTGGCTTCACAGCGTACTCCTGCACTGAGCCTTCTACTTAGTTGCATACCCCCGCACTGCACCTATGGATCGCCTACGGACTTCTGATTAGGGCCAAATTTAAAGTCCTCCAATGTGCCATAGTCAGTCAGATCCATAGATCTGTTCATGCGCCCGAGAGATCACGACATGTCAATAGATTCACCTTAAGTTATCTCCTTGAATTATATCTAGCTTTTAGAAACCAATAACCCAAAATTTTAGATCTTAAGATATTCAATTGCAAAAGTTAATCCTAGTGAAGTGATCTCCTTCCCTATTTATAGTCAAGCCCTTATTCACACCATGGGA
This sequence comes from Pinus taeda, assembly GCA_000404065.3. NCBI lineage: Eukaryota > Viridiplantae > Streptophyta > Pinopsida > Pinales > Pinaceae > Pinus > Pinus taeda. The sequence goes on along the minus strand of APFE030854542.1, from coordinate 36,496 downwards.
CAAAACCATTAATAACCAATACAGGGGATCCAAACCGGGGCTGAAATAGATCCTATACCATGGGCCAAAAGCATAGGATCAAGAACGATGGGCTAAATACCACGGGCCAAACATAAGAAACCCCACGTGAGCATGCTTCTTTGCCTTGAAGTGAGTGAGCTAGGGTCCGCACCTTCTGTTCAAACAACCTACGTACATGACCGCAACTTTCTGAATGGCGTACCTGCGAGTCTGCGACTTTTGAACTGTGTACATGTGAACCTCTTATTTTCTTCATTTTGAGAGCCTGAATAGACCATTTCCACTTGAGTGAGTTGTCATCAAGTACAACACCTGTATCATAGAGCCATACCAAAAACATAATGGCAACAAATACACATTTAAATATATATCACATACAAAATAATTTCGTGTATGTTAAAACTACAAGATTTCTAAAGCATTCTATCGACTTCCAATCCGTATTCACTAGATATCATTCAATGTTTTTCTTCAAAACGCCGAGAGGAATTTTCACACTAATACTTCTAGCATCGCCCCTCTCTCATGAGAGCTTTGCTACCACTTTATTTTTATATAATAATGGATAGGTCTTTTCAGACCTTATCTTTTACAAAAGCAGGCTTTTTCCTTTTTACATAATGATTTAAAGCGTGAAGCTTTATTCTCGATTCTTATCCTAATTTTAACTGAAAAAACATAGAAATTATGTCCCAAATTTTGCTCCTAAACTATTTCTCTCATATCCTTTTATTTAGAAAAAAGAATATTTACATAACCCTTACTTTCCTATTTTATTAAAAATAACAAAATATTAAAATTTATCACACCCCCCTTTTATCACATATTTACAAATGAAAATGGTCTTGATGCTCCTGCATCATACACCCAACCTTAAAATTAATCATGATCCCCTGATCATGTGTTCGGATCTGTGTATTCCTGGACCCCATAACTTATGATGTAATTTTCCACTTGCCACTGCTTCTTTCTGATGTTCTTCTCCAGGTTTCCAGACTTTATGTTGCATCTCTCTACTGGTTGTGCTCTCGCAATCTTTTGTCGTCTTTCTTTTGATGCTTCCCTTTTGTTTCACTGCTGCTGGTCTCTTTCGGGATTCCTTCATCATCATCCGCCTCATCAGTTCAATTTCTTTGTCTAACAGATTTTCCCCAGCATCTTCAATAAGACCTGTACTCACAAAGAAATTGTTAGAATAAAAAATATAAGGCATCAGTGCCTTACTTCCCTCTGCCAGCACTTTAGTATGTTGTTCTAAATTCTCCATCTCAATCAGCACATCAGTATGCTGATTCTCTCTGCCTAAAGAATTCTCTAAATAATTCTTAAGACTATCAACTAGTCTTCCTCTCATACTATCTATTTCCATGATGTCTTTTCACTCTTGTTCACTACACTGAACTCTTTCTTCTGCAATCTCCCTGTCATACTCTAGATTCTCCAACAAATATTCTAATAATGCAATTTCTCTGTAGCATTGTTGAAGCACATCATCATCACTTGCATTCATACATAAACTTTCAGTTTGCACAAAATGTTCAACAGTATCAGCTGTTACTTCCTTTATCTGTGCTTCAGACTGATTCCCTTCTTTAACATCCACAAGAACTTCCTCTTGTGTTGTAACAGTTTCACAAGATTTCACATCCTCCTCAGTAAAACCTGTAATCACATCACAATTGTCAGCTACAAAAATACATGGTTGTACATTATCCAACTGATCTGGATTTTCCAAATAACTCAAGAAATCACAAATGGTCTTCTCCTCTGTTTCATCAATGGAAACCTCCTCTGCACCTGCAAACATACACAACTCATCAGTTTTAAAACCACAAGACTTTTTAGTCTTGACTGCTTTCTCCAACATTTTCCTTTGAACATATCTGCATGTGGAATATTCAAATTCCCTCTCTAGCTCAAGAACTCTAAGTCCCTTTTTCAACAAGGCAATCACAATTTGCCTCAACCTGCTCTGCAATTGTCACCAAATCACTCTCTTTCCCTTCAGTGGAAAGATCCATCCTCCTTTCTGATTTTCCTGTTCTTGCAGCCATTCTTCTAGTACCTGCAATTGTACCTTTATTACTGCAATCTCTCTTTCTCAAACTTCTGCAGTCATCTCATCTCTGTGGCGTTTCTTTGAACCTCTTCTTCCTCTAGAAAAACTCCCTCTGCCTCTTGCATCACCTCCTGTGGGTGCATGCTGGGTTGAGCTACTGCTAGCTACTTCTTTAGGTGTTGTAGATCTTCCACTACCACCTTGACTTTCTTTTCCTCTGAAAGTCCCTCTCCCTCTGGCAGACTGCTTCCTCATGAGTTTCTCACTCACCATGAGTTGTACTAGCCTCTGCAACAACAATCTCTCTTGCTACCACTTACCTCACCAAGCTCCCGTCACTATGTCTTTTGGTAAGTACTGATTCACTGCCTCTAGAGCCTCTTAAGCACACTCTCTGCTCTCATCAGGCTATCTCTTCAACTCACCTTCTTCTTCAGGACACTCCAATTGTCCTCCTTATTCAGCCTTTAGCTGGATACCAAGTTCACTGCCATCATTTTCTCTGCAACCATAAACTTCAATCATAAATTTCAACTCAAAACATCATCTCACCTTTAAGATCCTGCATGATCTTGTCTTCTTTCCACTTCTACACTCGTTCACTTGCAATTGTGTATGTTGCATATTAAAATCTGATCTTCCTTTCAATCATTCATCACACATTCAAACACACACTTTAATTTTCGACAAAACCTTATGTTCTCATTCAGAGAAAAAAAAACAAATATCTTTAGTTGAGCATTCTAGCTCTATACCACCTGATGCAAGGTCAACCCTGCAGTACCCAAGAACTTTAAACTCTATACATATACAAATCCATCATCTTAATTTCTCAATAAATCTCCATGAGTTGAGGCAATCTCAATTTATATGTGTCCATTGTTTAACACATTTAAATCATCGATTTTGCTTTTCAACAGTTGAACCGTGAAAAAGAATACACAATCAATCAACATGCAAATACTCACTTTCACCGCCTTGCGCTCTCAACATTGAATCTGGTTCAACAATCATTAACTTTCAGCAACATATTCAGTTTACCTCCACAATACATTGTACAATCAATCAACTCTAGCCAGCAGCATTTTCACAATTCATCCTTTGTCATATCGATTTCAGGCTGTCTAAAATCAAATGTCAACAAATAACTGCTTACCTTCACAGAACGCACCTCCTCCTGTTTCCATATGTTGATTTACAAACACTGTTAAGATCTCTGCACTAAAAGAGCTCTAACATTCGGCTGCTCTACACTATAATGATGTATTTGTATGAGAGCTTTGGAAGACCTGAACCAAGCCTCTGGGACTATATAGTCACTTGTCACCTTGACAATCATTCCTCCAATGAATTGCGCACACATTCCCAGCCATCTCATGCGATGTGAATCCCCAACTCCATCTCAGAGCGGCCTTCTGAAATTTACCGTGGAAAATGTGTTATATAATCCTACGCATGCACTTGTCTATACATTAAAGTTTGGATTCCAATACACCCTGTGGATTGATGGCAGCGTAACAATGAAGAGGAAAACGATTTAGATTGCTTTAACACACCATAAAGGCTTCTCCGGGGACGCTGCCACTCTATCCCTTAAAAATTATTGTAATTGCTATTCGCAACTAGAGTTTTGTCTAACTGTAATAAAATGAAATTACAGTGTGGTAACAATATGTTTTCAAAACGAAAGAAACGAACCCAAAATGCCTCGATAATGAATAAAGCATTAAGCAGAGATAGGAATGAAATGCGATAAAAAAGAATAAGAAAATAGCCACGCGTATACAGCGTACAAGGATTCACAAATTCGCCGAGATTCGAACCTGTACCACCCAAGAAGCTTCAATACACATTTAAATATATATCACATACAAAATAATTTCGTGTATGTTAAAACTATAGGATTTCTAAAGCATTGTATCGACTTCCAATATGTATTAACTAGATATCATTCAATGTTTTTCTTCAGAACTCCGAGAGGAATTTTCACACTAATACTTCTCACATCGCCCCTCTCTCATGAGAGCTTTGCTACCACTTTATTTTTATATAATAATGGATAGGTCTTCTTAGACCTTATCTTTTACAAAAGCATGCTTTTTCCTTTTTACATAATGATTTAAAGCGTGAAGCTTTATTCTCCACCCTTATCCTAATTTTAACTGAAAAAACATAGAAATTCTATCCCAAATTTTGCTCCTAAACTATTTCTCTCATATCCTTTTATTTAGAAAAAAAAAATATTTACATAATCCTTACTTTCCTATTTTATTAAAAATAACAAAATATTAAAATTTATCACACCCCCCTTTTATCACATATTTACAAATGAAAATGGTCTTGATGCTCCTGCATCACTATTTAATTCAAATGTTAATTGACACATTAATGTACTAATCAAATATTAAATATAAGTATTTTAATTAAAACAATAATTTACTAATAATTAATTTATTGATATATTACTACGTTCCTTTGTAAGCTTGGTGGGACTACATCTTCATCATGTCCGATATATCACACTCATCACGATGGGGAATTGAACGAGTAACTTCACTTCAAGAAGTGCCTTAAAAGAGCACCTCATCACCATCTATCCAAAACCCCGTGGACATCAATATAATACTACTTACTTAATACATAATTAATATATTAATATTTAGTATTTAATATATATTATTAATAATTAATATTATTATTATTAATATTAATAGTATTCAATTAATATTTAATATTATTATAATTCCTAGCTTTTAAATTTTAATTTCATTAATTATTTTTTAATAATTATTAAACAAATGTTATATATAATAATTTTAATTTAATTTTATAATATAATATTTGGATGAATTGAAACATTAATTGACACATTAATATATAGGTATTCTAATAAAAAATATTAGCTATTATGAATTAAATTAAAGGCATAATACTACTAAATACACACATATATAAGTTTAATATAATGTTAATGATACATTAATAATATATTGATTTAGATATTATAAATTAATTTATACATTAATTATAAACTAATTTATAAATAAATACATGTCAACTATGGTCCACTTTTGACATTATTAACTATAATTAACATGGGTGTCAATGTCAAAAACAGTCAACATGACTTCCATGGTGAACCATAGTTAGTTTGAGAATCATGGTTTTCCTATAAGTGACCTATAATGGAAGGCCATGGTTCACCACGGAGTCTTATAATGAATGGCTATGATCAACAATAGTCAAATTATGTTTGACCATTGTCAACCATAGTTGACTCTATTTAGCATGGTTGACCTTCATCAAGAGTGGTCAATCACGTTCAATTATAAAGTTTAATATTAATCTGTGGATTTATAATCCTAACATTTATAATATTAATCCTAGTGTTTATAATATTAATCCTAGGGTTTATAATATTGGATTCTTTAATGCTAGAATTTTAAAATATTATAATATTAATCTTGGAGTTTATAATGATTGGGTTTAAGATAATAATAATAGGATTTAATATATTAAAATTAGGGTTTAATATGCTACTATTCATAATGCTAGGGTTTAATATATTCAAGCAATGATTTATAATCTAAGGGTTTATAATAATAATCTCACGATTTATTATTTTCGGTTTTATAGTTCTAGCATTTTTTATTAGGATTTAATATCGTGGCATTAGAATGATACAAAATTCTATTCAATGTCACATTGTGATAAACATTGTTTGAATGTGAAAATCAATACGAAATTCATTGTCATAATGTTATAGTGCATTATGATTTACTCAATGTTGCACTACAATGTTAAAAATTTAGGGTTTAATATTATGACTTAAAATTTTAAGGTTTTTAATGTCAAGTTTATAATATTAATGTTTAATATTTGGTTTTATAATATGAGGGTATTATATTAGGTTTAATACTATGACGTTGGAATGGTACAGAAATGTATCCATGTTAATGAACTTTAATAATATATTAATCTACACATTAATATAGTATTAATGCCATATTAATATTATATTAGTCTATACATTTATAAAGTTTTAAATATAAATTGGCACATGTTAGTTATAGATAACCATTGTTGGCATGATCAACTATAGTCAACATGGTCATCATAGTGAACAATAGTCAGCATAACTACGATGGGCAACCATACTTACCTCGGGAATCATGGCCTATATATAAGTGACCTATAGTGAATCATAATGGATGGCTAGGGATAATAATATTAATCCTAGGATTTATAATCTTAGGGTTTAATATATTAAACTTATGGTTTATAATCTTAGCATTTATAGTAATAATATAGTGTTTATTATATTGAGTTTTATAATGGTAGTGGTTTGTACTAGGGTTTAATATTGGGTTTATAATTTATAATAATAGGGTTTTTCATATTTATAATATAGATTATTATATTGTATTTTATAGTGTTAAGGTTTTATATTAGGGTTTAATATTGTGATGTGGGAATGGTACAAAAATCTATTCAACATCACATTGCGACAAACATTATCCGATTATGACAATAAATCTCACAATCATAGTCACAATGTTACATTAGATTGTAATTTATTCAACGTCGCATTGTTACATTAGAAAATTGTGTTTCAATATTAGCTTTAAGATATTGGATTGTTTTTAATATTCATTTTATAATATTAAGGATTACTATTGGATTTATAGCTTATAATATGAGAGTTTATAATATAAACCCAAGGGTTTATAATAATAATCAATTTGAAAATCATTGTCCCAATGATTCTAATCCTTTGGGTTCATAATATTACTCATAGTAATTAATGTAAATCCCTTAGGTTTATAAAACCTTAAGTTTATAATATTAATCACTTGGATTAATAAATCAAAGTGATTATACTATTAATAACGTTTATGGATTATTAATAGCTTCGATTTAATAATCCTATAGTTTATAATTATAATCTTGTGGATTATTAATCCCTTGGGTTTAGTGTTAATCCTTTGGTTTTATAAAATTAATATTAGGGTTTATAATTCTAGAGTTTATAATGATAGGGTTTATAATATTAATCCTACTGTTATTTTTATTTTCCAAGGAAATATACGGGAAGATCCACTTGAAGGAACAGATCACGTAATCTTATTATTAGAGCCTAGCGCCGAGGGATTCCACGAGAATTGATCGTGTGACCTCCCATTAGGGAGGTGCTTTAGCAACACCAACTTGACCAATTGACCTAACCCGTGGGGCTAGTCCTATGGTTGATTATCCCTTCGGTTTAAAATACTTATCCTAGGGTTTATGATTCCTTCGATTTATAGTATTAATCCTAGAGCTTAATATTATTCACTTATGTTTATAAACGCTTCAGATTATAATATTGATCCCTTTGGTTTATGATATGAATAATCACTTGAGTTTATTAATACCTTGAGCTTATAATGTGATTAATCCCTTAGGTTTTTAATATTAATCCTTTAGGTTTATGATTAATCCCTTCGCATTATTAATCCTTTGCATTTACTAATCCCTTAGATTTCTAATTCCTTGAACTTATATTAATAATCATTTGGGTTTATTCACTTGGGTTTATTCGCTTCTATTTATAAACGCTTCAGATTATAATATTGATCCCTTTGGTTTATGATATGAATAGTCATTTGAGTTTATTAATACCTTGAGCCTATAATGTGATTAATCCATTAGTTTTTTAATATTAATCCTTTAGGTTTATGGTTAATCCCTTCACATTATTAATCCTTTGCATTTACTAATCTCTTAGATTTCTAATTCCTTGAACTTATATTAATATCCTTTGGGTTTATAATATTAATTCCTGAGGTTTATTAATCCGTCGGGTTTAATATTATTCACTTGGGTTTATAATTTTAATTCCTTGGGTTTAATATTATTCCCTTGGGGTTATAATATTAATCTTATGGTTTATGATTCATTGGGTTTATGATATTATTCTTAAGGTTCAATATTGTTAGCTTAGGTTTGTGATCCCTTTGATTTATAATATTAATCATTTGGGTTTATAATATCACTAATACCATCGGTTTATTAATCCCGTGATATTATATTAGGGTTTTTATGAGGGTTATGGGAATGGTACAAAAATGTATCCAATTTCTGTTTGTGACAAACATTATCTCAATGTGACAATCAATCTCACAATCATTGTCATAATGTTACATTACCTTGAAATTTTTTCAACGCTGCATTATGCCATTACAAAATTTGGTTTAATATTAGGGTTCATAACATTAGGGTTTAATATTGTGTTTATAATTTATAATAGTTGGGTTTAATATTAGGGTTTACATTATTGAATTCTATAATGTTATGCTTTTATATTTGAGTTTAATATCATGATGATGAAATGGTAGAAAAAACTACACAATATTACATTGTGACAAACAATGTCTCAATATGATAATTAATCTCATAATCATAATTGAAATATTACATTAGATTACAATTTATTCAATGTAACATTGTTACATTACAAAAGTAAGGTTTAATATTATATTTAATATATCAAATATTTTTAATATTGGTTTTATAATATTAATGAATTTGACAACCATTGTCACAATGTTTCTAATCCCTTCAGTATATAATATTACTCCCACGGTTTAACGCTATTCCGTTAGGTTTATAAACCCTTAATTTTATAATATTAATCCCTTGGATTTATAACCTTGGGATTTATAATTATAATATCACGGTTTACTAATCCTTTAGCTTTATATTAATTTCTTGGGATTAATACTAATCTTTCAGATTTATAATATTAATATTAGGGTATATAATCAAGGTTTATAATGATAGGATTTATAGTCTTAATCCTATGGTTTTTCTTTTTTGAGAAAATATCTGAGAGGTCCATGTGGAGGATTATATCATGTCGGCTTATTATTAGAGCCTAGCTGAGAGGGATTATAGGAGAATTGACCATGTGACATCCCAATAACAAGGTGCTTTAGTGACATGAACTCGACCAATTGAGCTAACCCTTGGCTCTCATCCTATGGTTTCTTATCCCTTGGGTTTATAATATTAATCCTAGGGTTTAATATTATTCCCTTAGTTTTATAAACTCTTCAATTTATAATATCAATCCCTTGGACTTACAACAAAAATAATCACATGGGTTTATTAATCTCTTGAGCTTATAATATTATTAATTTCTTCAGTTTATAATATTAATAATCACTTCGGATTTTAGTATTAATTTTTTGGGTTTATTATTAATTCCTTAGCTTTATTAATCCCTCGGGTTTATTATTTTCCTCTTCAGTTTATAATATCAATAATCCATTAGGTTTATCAATCCATTGAGCTTATAATATTATTCATCCATTGGATTTATAATATTAATATTCCCTTGGATTTATAATATTAATCCTTAATATGTATAATAATATATTATGGTTTATTATTAATATTATGGTTGATATATTAATGTTATTGTTTATATTGTTACGATTGAATGTTACTCCTAGTGTTTAAGGTATTAAAACCTTGGGTTTATAATATCAATCCCGAAGGTTTGTAATATTAATTCCTTGGGATTATTTATTTAATTTTTTGTCATGTTGTCTATGATCCTTCACATTTGACCCATGAATTGAGAAACCACGGTCAAGGGGCGTCTAATCCATCAAAGTCACCAGGCGATCACACCCATAATGGGCGACACCAGCCATAAGTTGATTGGATTTTTTTAGCATATCTCCTCCCCCTATCACATGCACAACCACCCATGTGAGGTTTGATCGTAGGTCGCCTTGCTAAAGAAGCCCATCCTCAACCAGTTGTGCTAGACAGGCTTGACAATTCCTTGAGTTTATTAATCCCTTAGGTTTATGATATTAATCCTTCATGTTTCTTAATCCTTTTTGTATATAAAATTAATGAAAAGTTTTATAAGAATAATCCCTGAGGTTTATTATTCCCTTCATTTTATAATATTAAACCCTTGGGTTTATTAATCGCTTGATATTACAATATTATTATTCCTTTGTTCTTATAATATTAATATTACCTTGGGTTTATAATATTAATCCTTGATATGTATAATACATTAGAGTTTACAATAATAGAGTTTTTAATATTAATCATAGATTCGATATATTAATGTTAGGGTTTGTAATATTAATCCTAGTGTTTAATATTTATCCCAATGGTGTATAATAAAAAACCTTTAGATTTTGAATATTATTCCCTTGGGTTCATAATGTTGATCCCTTAAGTTTATTGATCCCATAGGTTTAATATTAATCCCAATGGATTATAATACTAATCTTTTGGATTCTTAATATTAATCCATTTGGTTCATAATTTTAATCCCTTGGATTTATAATACTAATAATATTTTGGGGCTTATAATATTAATCCCTTAGGTTTATTGATTCTTTCGATTTGTAATATTAATCTCCTGGGTTTATAATATTAATAATCCCTTTGTGTTACACAAGAATTTGTCACCATCCCTGCTACCCCTCTCCCACATCTTGAAGGACTCATTCGGGGACCTATGAGAAGTGACATAGCCTACAAACAGTTGCATTACATTCCCCTGAACATGAGCTTTATTTGCCTTGAAGACATCTCCTCCTAAAAAACCCTAAAAATAGCTCTTTTTCCATTAGCGTGGTTCCATAGTGCAACCCTCGCACCAAGGGGGCAAATCCTCCAAAGAGGGCGCGCCAATTGGCTCTCTGTCAGAGAGTCACACCCGCGCCAACCATAATCAGTGGTGTTTTTTAACAAACAATCGACGAAAGTTTCATCCTAACAAATTCTTGCACTGCATCTATCTTGAGTTGGGTGGTTCTTCTACGGATTTCCATAGAGAGGAAGTGGTTTGCCACCTCTCATAGAAGCTTCCTTGATCATATGGCCAATCCCATGATTATTGGTTATGATCCCAACTCCCCTTCCTCCATCTATAAAAGCTTGCCCATTTCTTTGGCAAGCTAGTTCCAGAGTTCCAGAGATTCAGAATTGTCAAGTTTCCAAGAGCTTCATGCTGCAACAGCCCTCTTGATTCCCATAAGGCCAAATCCAAGCAAGGAGATTCTTGTCCAAGAACTAAAGAGAGAGGCTTGTCCTTACTCCCAACAAGCTTTGCGAGACATGTGCTGCTGACTACCCGGCCAAAGGAGAATCTAGCGTCAGAACTTTGGTTGTATTCTTCTTTGATTAATTATTAATGAACGACTATTGGTTATGGTTCCAATCTTGTTGTTATTTGTGATGATGATGAGTTATATCTTTTCTAACTGATATATAGTTACATATGTTGGACTTTATGCTTGTGTTTGTGTCATTTCTTGTATGTGCAGGTGTCCATTCACGGAGATCGTCAGGGTTGTGATCTACCGAAACAAAGGAACGGGAGCACCACCTCTTCTACAAACAATAGCATTGTAATCGAGGTAGGCCTTCATCACTGGTCTGTTAATTTTCAATTAGGAACTTGCGCTATAGCATTCGATGATTATTGTTAGACCCGGTCTGGGCTAGTAGGGATCGCCTCTGTCCGCAGAGGGGATTTACCTCCTCAACAATTTGGTGACTCCATTGGGGAGCTTGTCTTGCCTTCCTGATTGTTTCTTGATTTTTTGCTTGCTTGGTCGGCCTTTTGGGCTGGGTTCTTTTGCTATTTTTTCTTCTTGGTTTACCTCATTATCGTTGGCTTGGTTTTGGATTGCTTATTTTTCATTTTGGCATAGCAACGCCAATTGGTGCTAGTTGGCAATGTATTACTCACGCCAATCCTTAAAAGGACCTAGTTTTAGCCTAACATTCGTGCCAATTGGCACCAGCTATCAATGTACTACTCGTACCAATCCTTAAAATGTGCTAGTTTTAGTGTGACAGTCGCGCGAGGCGTGGGGATTGCTAGGGTTTGCTTGATTTTAAGCCTTTTGAGCTTGGTATTTGTTTTGGATACATTTTCTCGACTGCTTGAGTATATTGGAGTCCTATTTGACTGGTTTTAACCTTCATCCTTTTGTTGTTTGCCATTTTCTATCAATTCCACGTTTCTAGCTCTAGGGCATCTAGTGGCTTTGTGTGTCGAGCCTTCCTTAGGAGTTTTTGGTCTTATATTGGTCTAGCTGACTTTCTGATTGCTCCCATATACTCGTTTAGTGGTTGTTAATCATTTCATTATGCTGCTTGAGTGACCTACCTCTTTTTCACTAGAATTCCACCTTGTTTTGCGTTGGGCCTAGATTACACGACTCGTTTGTGTCTTTGGGACTTTTCTCGGTTTTGAAAGACTGCTTCGTCATTTAGGGATCTGATTGTGCTTGCATTCAGTGAAATTTGCTCATTTTTCTCTTTCACTATCATTTCTCAAAATTTGTTTAGTGCATCTTGCCCTTAACATTAAAAGAAAAATCTCTTTTGCTTTTCATTAGTTAATATGAATTAGAGCTTTTCACTGTTATTAGTGATTAGTGACTTTGAAGGAAAAGCTTTTTAATTTCCATTAGCTGCATTAGAGATATCGTTGGTTGTTTTATAATCATTTTGTTTGTGTGAAAGCTCTCAACTCTCTTATAGCCAACATTCATTGAATGAAATGATATATTGTGGCATATAGCTTGCATTTATGAAATTTTGAGACATTACATATGGTAAGGCCCGAAAACTGAAATGTAATTGAAGATAAACGTTAAAATCTACTCAATTTATACTAAGGCAGCATTGGAATTTAACGGAACATATTTGGAGGTCATGGCTAGAGATGTGCTCTAGCATCGTTAAACCTAGTCACTTTTGTTTCCACTCAAGGTTGGGTGATTCCTCCTTCTGTGACTCAATAGTGGTCTAGTATAGAATTTTGCTCCCACATACCATCGTGTATATGGGGAGACCCCACTAGGTTATAATACTTTATCCATAGGAAGCCGTGTCTACCACCGTACGGAAAGTCTTTGGTTTTCATACGATTGCCAAGGTGTATATGCAGTTTTATGGATTGTGTGGTAAACCTTTTGCCTAGGTCTCCAGAGCAGTCATTTGTTTTTTTCCGACTCCCTAAATTTGAAAGGATCACCAAGCGCTTGTCCTTTCACACTTGTTTCAAATCTAAAAGTGATAGAGTCACCTTTTATCTGTTTCTCGACTCTTAAAACATGAAATGGTGAAGTTTCTTAATTTCAATGTGGTAAAAATCAAATCACCTGCGATCAAAAGCCCTGTTCGATTCTTCTTTTCGGCCATTTGATTTTGTGTCTTGACTCTTTTTCAGCCCCATGTGCGATTTTCAATTTTTTATGGCAACTTTTCTAGAGTCCACCAACCCAGGAATCCCCTCTAATGGGAATCCTAGTCATTTTCCTCCTTTTGGGAATGTTGGTGCTCCTTACATGGCAACGTTGTCCCTTCCTGGGTTAACCGTTGGGTTGCCTGTATGGTTTTTCTCAACCTCTGTGATCCCTAATGTCTCAACTACTGGTCAATCAGTTCCTCCACTCGAACAACATCATGTTGATTCCAAGGTGACCTCTCCCCTTCGTCACCTATTTCTACGTCCTCATCTTCTACTTCGCCTGGGGAAAGTCTAGATTCAAGTAACCAGGTGGCTAAGAAGAAGAAGAATAAGACGAAGAAGAAGAAGTCTCATAAGCGAGAGACTAAAAGTGCAGCTACTGCCCCGAGTACATCTCAGGTCAGGCCACCTTCTGCTCCTCCATGGAAGGTCAAGTTTCCTTGTAAATTGTGCAAGGATGACCATCTTCTTCACGATTGTCCTGGCATTCCCAGGATCTTAGAAGTATGTTCTCACAATCCAGCCTGCCCCTCATCGTCCTCTGAAGCTCATGGCGATGCTACCCTATCAACTGGAAATGGTAAGAAGAACAAGAAGATTCGATTCCCCTATAGGCTATGTAAAGGCAACCATCTCCTTCACCTTTGTCCGCTCATGGATAAAGCTTTCGCTGTTTTGGAATGTCTTACAACTTCTTCACCCCAACTCACTGTTGGTTATCAGAGGCTCTCCTCATATCCTCTCTCTGTCGACAAAGAGATCGATCTAGATACTTCTCTTGTCCATCCTCCTCTTTCCGAACCTAGCTGTGCTAAGCCTGTTCGGGACCAACCATTGGTTGGAGAAAGTGTCGACTTGGGTTCAACACCTGTCGATCACTCTGCCTCGGAAGAGCGTCATGCTCATGTTCTTCTCATCTCATCAGATTCTCTAGAGTTTGAAAATGAATCTCCTATCCCAACTGATCCTGAGAGTCCTTCGGTTCCTTTAGAGTAGGGGGCAAATCATACAATTCCCCCACCAAGTCATTTTGTCATTTCCTTTGACTGGAGTCACCTGACTGCTTTCTGCCTTCCATCCCATGTGCCTTTACAAATTACAGTACATGCCTATGATAAGGAAGTACCTGGCACTATCTTGGATGAGGGTGCATCTATCAGTCTTATGCCTTCCACTACTTGGCAAGCTTCGAGCTCCGCATAGCTTGTGCCGGTCGTACAGAATCTACTAGCATTTGACGGAGGAACCAGTCAATCATTAGGGATCCTTCTAAAGTTCCCTATTACTTTGGGAGGCAAAACAATCTATATAGACGTACTAGTTACCCAAGGTGCTTTAGATTTCAATCTTCTCCTTGGTCGTGACTATGTTTATGCCATGGGGGCCCTTGTCTCTTCACTTCTCTGTGTGGTTTTCTTTCCACATGATGGAAGGATCGTGACTATAGATAAATTATCGTTCTTTAGTCCCCTGATGCCTCCTACACAGTTGCCATCCCCTCCTCGTTTTTATCCACTGGTTGTATATACCCCACCGCAAGTCAACTACGTGGCTACTTATCCTGTGCCTATATCCAGTGATGCTGCCGTCATGCATAGTGTCCTGGGGGCATTGGGTCCTGACTTCCAAGATGTTATCCTTCCACTGGGAGTGGAAATCTTGGAAGCAACACTTCCTGTTCATTATGATGAAGTTCTTTCGGAGCATAGTTCGCTTTCTTATGTCAATCTCCTTAAAAAATGAAACTAGGTCTTGTCGGAGCATACTTCGCTTTCCTATGTCAATCTCCTTAAAAAATGAAACTGTGTCTTGGCGGGGCATAGTTCACTTTCCTATGTCAAGCTCCTTAAAAAATGAAACTAGGTCTAGTCAGAGCATAGTTTGCTTTCCTATGTCAAGCTCCTTTAAAAATGAAACTAGGTCTGGTCGGAGCATAGTTCGCTTTCCTATGTCAATCTCCTTAAAAAATGAAACTCGGTCTGGGTGGAGCATAGTTCGCTTTCCTATGTCAAGCTCCTTAAAAAATGAAACTGGGTCTGGTCGAGCATAGTTCCTGATGTTGTGTCAAGCTCGTTAGAAAATGAAACAAGGGTTATGGGGATAGTTCTTTTATTGTGTCAACCTCATTAAAAAATGAAACAACTCCCTTTCCAAATCGAGTCTTTTGATTAAGATCTCATAAAATACGAGGCGAAAGTGAACCTTCATTCCATCCACTTTGTTGAATGTAATGAAGCATGGGGGGCATGTACCTCATTTTGCGTCATTATGCTGGAGGCATGCAAACTTATAACAAGCATATTTTTTTGTTTCAAGCCTATGTAAACATGAAACCGAATCCAAGCAGAGTTCTCTATGGTTCAAGCTTGTGTAAAAATGAACCCATACCCGATTTACATCTCGTGGTAGCTATCTTTATCCGCTAAATTCTGTTAGATGAGCCTTGTTTGTTTTCATCCCATCGCCACGCTCTCTTTGGCCAATCATATGCTTTCACTTGCTTGTTTCCCTTTCCTAAGGGACCACAGTTAAGAGTGGTTTTGTTAGCCAGCCTCTTAACCATTACATGTTTTGAGCACTTCCACAATTGCCGGAACCAGTTGCTACCCTTTATACCACTCGTTCCTCCAGGACGAGTCACCTTTAATCTCTTTTCTGACTCGTAAAATATGAAAATATTGCCGAGCACTTTTTCCCTTTTTGACTCATTAAAGAGAATAAAAATGGAGGTCTGCTTTCAACTCTTTTCTGACCGTTTAAAGATGAAAAGATTGTCGAGTTGATCTTCTTAACTTGTTGAACGTAAATAAGAGGCGGTCACCTTTAAGCTCTTTTCTGACTGTGTAAAGACGAAAAGATCGTCCAGCCCTTTTCGTTTCAAGCTCGTTAACGGTTACGAAACGACATGATTTCGGTCGCTTTTTTACTTTTTCAGGTCAAAGTCACTTATCATGAAAACTACTCCTTGAATGTAATGGTTGAGCGGTTCTCTCGAGCATTGTTTTATACTTTTTCGGGCTCAAGAGACACAACTTTACGAAAGAGGACACCCATGGAGTTTACTTTTTTGTTGTCTTTTCAAACTCTCTAAGCATGAAAAGGCGCTGAGTTCTTCCCTCGTCAAACTCGTTAAAAATTGGTGACATTGGATTTCGTCGAAATGACGTTTTGCAAGCATATGGTATTCTCATCAAGCTTGTTAATAAAAATAATTGGGGTACTCACCAGAAATGGTGGGGAAAATGGAACCAGAATCATTGGCGTGTCGGCAGTATGTTGCTCTTGAACATGGCACTTGTCTGCATTCGTGTCTAGGTGGGGACATCTCATCTCATATTTCACTTGCCTCCGTGGGTTTGGGTGATCTTGTTTGACCTCTCATCTGCTCTTTGCCTTGTCACCATGACCTTTGATTGATTGATGTCACATACTGCCAAGTCCACTGTCGTGCCGCCGATATGTTCAAGAGAAGTTGACCTCTACGAAATATCAACTTCCCTCTGATAACTCATATAATCCAGGTTCGCAAAAACATTATCTTCCTCTGTCTCGTGTCGATGATGTGCAAAACACTATGGCCCACCGTTGATCAAAGTCACATCCTCTCGAATTCAGCTCATTATCCAGGAAGTTGATCTAGAGACTCCCTTCTAGTGCCTTGGAGCTTGCATGCCTCAATGGCAGGTTCGTCGCATTCGACGCGAGGTTTTCATGATTGGCCTCTGATCAAATGATTCTATGGGTGTTTGACACCGGCTCACTAATTCACACGTCGTAGATTGTACCGGTAGTACCTTGAGGGCCATTGTCATTATTGGTGGTACCTCTCGTGTCTGTTAACAACTTTCATCATTAGCTCGTAATCAGACAATGTTCCTGCATGTTCGACTTTGGTTCCTATATTCGCATGCTTGAACTTGTACTTTGTTCAGGTCGAGATGGAGTGCAAGACCCTGGATTTTGTCTATTGTGATCAAGGCTGTGATTTTGTGGATTATTATGATTATTACATGACTCATTCACTAAATGGCTGTGACCATACCTGAGTCTATTTATTGATCCTCACTGGATGGCTACGCCCATACCTTGGATCTAGATTATTGTGTACTCTGCTATGGATGGTTGTGCCCATACCACTTATATCATGTATTTGAGATATTAGTTGTACTTCTCCACACAGGTTTTCCAGTGGTAGTGTTTTAAGTTGGACATGTTCTTGTAAAGCATTTCACCCCTCTCTCTCTCTCTCTCAGGCCCCATTCTTTAGGGGGCATCTGTTACACAACAATTTGTCACCGTCCCTGCTACCCCTTTCCCGCATCTTGGAGGAATCATTCTGGGACCTATGAGAAGTGACATGGCCTACAAACACTTGCATTACATTCCCCTGAATGTGAGCTTTATTTTCCCTGAAGGCATCTCCTGCTAAAAAACCTTAAAAATAGCTCTTTTTCCATTGGTGCAGTTCCATAGTGAAACCCTCATGCCAAGGGGGCAAATCCTCCAAAGAGGGTGCGCCAATTGGTGCTCTGTCATAGAGTCGCACCCACGCCAACCATAATCAGTGGTGTTTTTTAACAAACAAATGGCGGAAGTTTCGTCCTAACAAATTCCTGGACTGCATCTATCTTGAGTTGGGTGGTTTGGCTACGGATTTCCATAGAGAGGAAGTGGTTTGCCACCTACCATGGAAGCTTCCTTGATGATATGGCGAATCCCATGATTATTGGTTATGATCCCAACTCCCCTTCCTCCATCTATAAAAGATTGCCCATTTCCTTGGCACGCTAGTTCCAGAGTTCCAGAGATTCAAAATTGTCAAGTTTCCAAGAGCTTCATGCTGCAACAGCCTTCTTGATTCCCATAAGGCCAAATCCAAGCAAGGAGATTCTTGTCCAAGAACCAAAGGGAGAGGCTTGTCCTTACTCCCAAAAAGCCTTGTGAGACATGTGCTGCTAACTACCCAGCCAAAGGAGAATCTAGCATTAGAACTTTGGTTGTATTCTTCTTTGATTAATTATTAATGAATGACTATTGGATATGGTTCTGCTTTTGCTGTTATTTGTGATGATGATGAGTTATATCCTTTCTGACTGATATATAGTTGCATATGCTGGATTTTATGCATGTGTTTGTGTCGTTTCTTGTATGTGTAGGTGTCCATTCATGGAGATCGCGAGGATTGTGATCTGCCGAAACAAAGGAATGGGAGCACCACCCCTTCTACAAACAATAGTGGTGGAATCCAGGCAGGCCTTCATCACTGGTCAGTTAATTTGCAATTAGGAACTTGCGCTATAGCGTTTGATGATTGTTGCTAGACCTGGTCTAGGCTAGTAGGGATCGCCGCTGTCCGCAGAGGGGATTTACCTCCTCAACACCTTGTATTTATTAATTCCTTGGGTTTAAAATATTAATTTGTTGGGTTTAAGAATCCTTTTTGTTTATAATATTAATCTCTTGAGACTAATATTAAGTAGTATATTAATATTTAAATTTAAATCTATAATACATATTGTTAATAATAATTAATATATTTCATTGAATTAGGGTTTTAAGATTATTATAAATGTGTATCTCAAGTTCAAAACACATTTAATTAATGTGATTGTGTAGTAAATAATGTACATAAATTCGAGCAAATATTAATAATATTAAACTAATAAATTTATTACTAAAGTTGAAATAAAACTTATTATTATCTAAATTATAAATAAATATTAAACTCTTAATTAATATTGATAGATAATAGTATAAAAAATTTAATTTCAATTATATAATTTATAAAATGATAACAATGACTAAATTAGTAATTTGATATCACATATATTTTGCAATAGTTAAAACCAAAACAGAGTATAAGACTAACCCTAGTTTAAAGATTTTCAATGGCTACTAAAAAGATGGTATTCCATTCACACTCTTCGACGGAAATATTAATTAAATAGTGTAATTTATATTAAATAGGTGGGAAAATGAATTCAGCAAAAACAATTGCCAGCTATTTAAAACAGTAGCAACGTAATGGTTGGTGCCACTTTCCATTGAGCCTAAACACAAACAAACCCAGTAATTGTTGTTGCGAGTGTCCGGCAAGTCTCGAAACACAAACCAACTGCTTCAGTTTCCAATCAGCCAGGAAGGATATACAAACTTATCGGTCTTAAATATATGTCTAACACATCATAACAGTGCAAGATCATTGAGATGTAGCGCTTTTAAAAGGTTTTTCTATGGATATCATTCATATATATATATATATATAATGACAGTTTATTTTAACCTTCAATGTAAATATTGTAACCTCTTTCAAAGTGAACCCATAACTTTAAATATAAACCATTTAATTTAATGATAGACCATTTAGTTAATGACAGTTTATTTTAACCTTTACAAGTAAATATTGTAACCTCTTTCAAAGTGAACCCATAACTTTAAATATAAACCATTTAATTTAATGATAGACCATTTAGTTTGCATGTATATAATTTCAAATTTTTCTTTCATAAAAAATAACATCGAAGAAAGAAGATTTTCTTAATTCCATACTACCAAAACCGCCACTATTATATTCTTATTCATAATATTAACTTTTATTTTAAGAATCTATAGCATGGATTCTGAATTAATCTAAAATATAAAAATCATGGTATTCTAATTATTTTTTTTTGTGAATTTGGCAGATTTCTATTTATTTCTATTTCAAAAGAACATTTCACAATCATTTGATGTTGCAGTTGTTTTTCTTACCCGAAGGAAACCATGTATCCACCAGTCAGCTTTAAATCCTGTCCAAAATTTAAATAAGTTCATTGCTATCCATCTAGAAACATTGTATTGGGTGTCTATTCTATTGAATCTACTTATTAAAATAAAAATAAACATAATTATATTGTTCATGGTAGAAAACATAGTCAAAATCATTTTTGAATCCTACTAGTTCACTATGTCACTCCTCATGAGAGGATGTTATTAGTGCAGGTGCCTTTGCACTGAATCCTAGTATCTCGCTTCACTGCTCAATTCTCCATTTCAAGTTTGTCAGAGTATGTTCAATTCTACCCAATGCTAAGTTGTTTCTATATGCCTAGATCTAGATTGCTGCTGTCTCCTGTAATAGTTTTGCACAGGTCCCTTTCTTTGTTATGATTACGTGCCTCTATTTCTTCTCCCGCTGCATGCTCATGCTCTTGGTGAAGGGTCATGGCCCGAGCCACCACGTTTTTCACAATCCAATATTGTTGTATGGATTGCTCGAACAACGAGTGCATCTCTCGAGTGGACCCTGGGTCTCGCACCATGCTTTCCCATTCATCGATGGTAATATCTCAATATTTGAGATTGGCTCTTAAATCTCTCTCCCAACCTGCAATCTGAGCTCTGACTTCTGGCCGATTTCCTTCCATGTAGGCATCGATGATTTTCTTCATGTGTTCCCCATTAGGTTTCCTGTCTCTTTTTTTTGTCGTCCACTTGTCCCTCCTCTTTTTTGGTTCCTCTGTTTTCTCTTTTGGGAGCCATTTTGCTCCCTATTTGGGTGCTGATGTCTTATGTCTGGTGTGTTTTGTCTTTGTCAGAGTTCTTACTCTCATGTATTGGATTCAGGGAAAATTTTAAGAACTACCCTAAATTTATATGTATAATAAATGGGCTAATCCCCATGAAACATAGGAAAAACGAAACGTTATTTTATCAATAATATAATATGTATATATAATTTTTTTGGCGAATCTCTCACCAGATCATATTATCTTGAATAATGATGGAGAATCTTTCACTGAATTATAAAATCTTTTAAGATCTTGGCAAATCTTTTAGTGAATAATAAAACATTGTGAAGTCTTAGTGAATGTTTTGTTAAAGTATGAAACCATATATGATAATAAGAAAACATATTCATTTAAATGTAATATACTAACATACCTGTTTGGAAAAATAAACATAATTTTCTCTTCCTACAAACAATGTTCCAAATTTCAGTGGTTGTGTTTGTCAAGGTTCTTACAATACACTCTATCATATCCTTCTATTAGTTTGGATAATATTCCACAACAAAGTTATTGTAGGTGTTGATATTGACAATGAGTTCTGTCAAGGTAGGAGAGATTAATCTTTTCTCTACAACTTTTGTCAAGCTACCAATTTTTTTAAGTTATCAAATCTCTTTTTTATTCCATAGACTCCAACTGCGAGATAAAAAAAACACATCATGTTTGTTTACCCCAACACGCCAACAAGTAGCAAGCCCCAACTATATTATATAAGAAAGTATTAAGTATCCCAAGATCTTGAAGGGGATGTAATTGAAAAAGTGACCATTGTGACAATCCTTCCCATCAATATATGAATATATAAATGTAGATTTATTATTATTTTAATTGGAAAATCTTCAATTAAATAATAAAATTTAATTATGTCTCTCCCAATTTAAATTTCTTATTAACATAATTCACTACCCTCATAGGTCTCGCATTTTTTAACAGAGTTGTAACATGTAGATTAATTTCCTTTTTCGTTAACAATCTCCACCTTTTAGGAAAATATCGTGCAGTGGCTCCAACCCCTACAGATCATTAGGACAAACTAAGAATAGCACCAAAGATGAAAGGTTGTACAAACCAACTTATTTTTCAAACAACAAATCCAATATCAGTACCTAAACTTTTTCATGAAGATATCATATTGAGAATGTTTGAAAAATGGTGAAAAGTCTTCTGCGAGGGTGATGGGGAAAGAGTAATAAGGTTTCATTGTTTTGAATTTTTTTGGTTAAATTAGAAAAGGTTAAAAACCAATATTAATGGAGATATTGGTATTTTTCACTAAATTTTGTGAAGTCACTAAATGTAGCT
Source organism: Pinus taeda (assembly GCA_000404065.3). Taxonomy (NCBI): domain Eukaryota; kingdom Viridiplantae; phylum Streptophyta; class Pinopsida; order Pinales; family Pinaceae; genus Pinus; species Pinus taeda. The sequence goes on along the minus strand of APFE030854542.1, from coordinate 14,283 downwards.
TTAACCATTCACCTTAAGATGTTTTTACAATATAATTTCCTAAGTCTATTTAATATCTTCATTATCATAAAAACCAACCTACATCCATCTTAACTCCACATCTACCACTCTTAGGGGGATGAAATCTATTTATCCCTCTGAGCACTTGGTAGACCTAGAATTAAGATGGATCTAAGATGATAGAATT
>APFE030854534.1:0-10562 GCA_000404065.3 Pinus taeda | reverse complement strand
AATATAAATATTCTCCCAAGGAGTTCATAGGCATCATACCAGATTTGTCTAAGTGAACTAACTGCAATATATCGAAGGTCTTGCTTTGGCTTGAGGGGAATGGTCCCCTTTTTAGCTTTCCTTCGACACATTCGAGACATACACCTTCTTTCTCTAATCTGAACTCGGGCATCCTAGTCACCATTTTTCTTACATCAGGTAGAGCTTTATAATGAAGGTGAGCAAACCTCTGATGCCATAGTTTGGACTAAAGAGATGTGTCACAAGACATGACACCTAGCAGACTTCCTCAGACCTGATATAATGAATCAACTTGAAACCCAAGAGTGAAGGCATGTTTAATATTGTTTTTCCATACACGTACCTTGCCATCACTGAAAGCCACCTTATAGCCTTTGTCTTCCATTGCCAAAATGGACACCAGGTTTCTTTTGAGATTAGGTATATATAATACATCCTATAAGTGGATTGTATTACCTTGATTCAATTTAAGAGAGACATTACCTACACCTTTCACGGGATATTTCATATTATCTCCAAGACAATTTCCAAGTAGGTTTCTTTCTCTATCAGATTATGGAGAACTTCTTTGTAACCAGTGAAGTGCCTTGAGGCACCACTATCAATAAGCTAATTTCCCAGCGAGTCCAGACGAGCAGAGGTAGATAGAGCAACTGGTAGATAATATTCATCCTGGTTATTGTGAATAGTGTTAGATTCATACCTGGAATTTCTTACTTTCTTGAATGGTTGTGCTCTTCCTTGATTTCCAGCACTCCTTTTACCTCGACCATTTGACTTGTCATTTCTTTGATTTCCTTGAGAGGGATTTTGATCATCATCCCACTTTGAATTATTTTTATTAGGACACTCCCTTGCATAGTGACTTGGTCTATTGCAATCGTAACATCATCCTTTTCTTCCACTCTTTGGTCCAGCCTTTCCTTTGGATTTGGCCTCGGAATTGTTTCTTCTTTTAGCATGAGAAGAAAAGGTAGCAGGATGACCTTTAAGTGTGGGCATTTCCTATTCTTCCATCCTTGCTTCTTCTTGAATGCATCTTGCCATTAATTCATCAAATCCAGGAATTACATTATTGTTGAGGAGAGTAGTCCTAAATACATACCATTCAAATGGTAGTCCTCCAAGAGTTGTAAGTGTCATTTCCCTATCAGGAATTACTTCTCCACTAGATAGGAGATCATTCTTGATCTCGTGATTCTTAATAAATATGCTTGCATAAGAAACAGAACTTGATTTGCATCATTAACTTTAAATAAACTCACCAGTCTATTGTAGATTTCCTTGGAGGTGTTATGCTCAAAAACATAGGCCACCAAGTGCTTGTCGATAGAGTCCCAGATGATCTTCTTTGCTTTGACTTCTCCTCATTTCCATTTGTTCCTGGTAGCAGTTGGTTCATTTTATGGAGGCTCAAAAATATTGCCTCTCACATGGTCCAACACTCCCTGATCTTCTAAAGTCAGATCGAGAGACATATTCCATCCATGACAGTCAGACTTCTCATGGACCTTGTCCTCGATAGGGAAGAGTGTTGAGGACGCCATAGTTCTTTTAGGATATCCTTTCCAATCTTCTCTTCGATGATTGCTCTTGCTCTTACTCGGGCTTTGTCTTCACCTCAACCCTGATACCATGTTAAATTATGGTATGTTCTATGCTAAGAGCAGTTTACTAATTTTTCTTATTATTATCCACAGATTAGTAATCACATGTACATTAAGTAAAGGGCATATAGAACATTAAACGATTGAAAGAAAATAAGCCAAGACAAGGGACACAAGGTGTGGTATCTAGCTAGGGACAAACCCAAATATGGGGAAATCCTTTGATCAAATCTTCTTTTATCTTCAATAATTCATCAGAGAGAAATAGTACAAAAGTCCAATTTATATCAATAGTGACATCATCCCTAAACTAGGGCAGTCAATATCTGTCAAACCAGTGGTCAGATCACCTTGATTCCTTCACCAAAAAATGAAGCCTTCTAAGGAGAGCCAGTTTCACCTACTCTGTAGTCATAGAGAGAGAGAATGTTGGTCAACGCTAGTCAAAGTTTCAATCTATAGCTTGTAAACCCTAGAAAACTACATCCTTCCTTCCCACGTGTGAGAGAGAGACATTTCTGCATAGGAGAGAGAGATGTGTGATGAGAAATGAAGTGTGAAAATGAGCAGAATGCTCCTTGTATTTATATGGAAAATGTTAATGATGAATAGATGCGACTGTAGGGCTTCTGAGCCTACATAAGTTGCTAGTTGAATTTGACAATTATTCCATAATCTAAATAAATTCATATCTCCATAAATACTTATCAAAATCGGATGATCTTTAGATCAATCCTACACCTCTCGATGATAGGAATCTAATAAAAATATTATCATCCATGAATAAGGTGACCCACATGAAGTTTGGCCCTAGTTGCCATTTTTAACATCATAGCAAGTCAAAATGTTTCCCAATAGATTTGTCCTAATCTACTCTTCTAGGGCCGAATTTTGGCCTTCTTTTGCACTCATAAAAATTAGTCTATCCAAATAATCTACCGAGAATTTTATTCCTATTCCACACTTGAGAAAATACTAGCAAAGAGAGACTCGAGTGTGAGACCAAACAAGAGAGGGACTTGGTTAAGTGTTGGAGAACTTCGACCCTTACCTTTTCTTCTTCTTCACTTGATTGACATAAATATACTTTCTTTTTTGTGTGATTTGAATCATGTACCCAACTGATGGAGGATGAGTGTCTTTATATAGCACTCTTGGAGGTTGAATAGATGCCACTTCAATTGGGTCAACTTGGTATCTTGGAGGGTTGACTTGACTTTAATGGAGCCAAAAAACCTAGATTCAAAAATTCATTTTTCTTCTTTTGAAAAGGACATGAAGAACATGACTTATATTTATCATTATATATATTTCTAGGGAAAAAATATTAATTATGAAGATCAACCATAGCTACCAAATTCAACAGTTTTGATGTGATCTGTGATGTTGTGATGTTACAGTTGTTGATGTATTTTTGATAAGCAAGAGATATGGTGAAGAAGTCAATGTTGAAGAAGTGATTGAAGATGTTTTGATGTAATTGATTACATTGTTCCTATGTCAGCTAAAGGGTTCCTGCTCACATAGTGTAATTCATGTTCATTCAGTTTAGTTCTTGTTTAGATATTCATTGATAGTATGCTCAGTTTAATGAGTAACTTATGTTATTACTGTTGTTGAGTAATATATTGATGTTTTTTAGTATGTTACCAAGTATGTGATGCTTGTCAAAGAATGTCTTGTTGGAATATGTGGTCAAGTGAATAGGTGCATGAAGATGATGCAAGTGTCTGAGGTGTTTTGATGTTCTCCGAAATGTAGTTACCATAATTGGGAGTTTGCTTGACACTGATTTACCCATGGTTTAGGCAATCATTAGATTTGGTTGATGTAATTCTTTTAATATTATTTGGAGCATCGTTTCTTTTATATTCAAATATGAAAGTATGAAATGAATAGGTGGAATACAAAGAGGAAATATTTTTATTTCAAATTATTGCTTGGAATACAAACAGTCAACAATTTTTTTAATAAAAATATATGCTTTTGGAAGGAAAAAATGGTTGGTAAGAGAGTTAACAGAGTTGCGGTGAGATGTAGTTCATGTGTTACCTAGTATAAATAGAAATAGGAAGAGGAGAAAATATGATGTAGAAATAAGGAGAAGGAGACAATGATAATCAGTGGTAAAGAGGAAGGAAACATAGTTCAGAATAGAGACAAAGACCAAGTAAACGAACACACAAAATATTTTATATATGAGGGGATTGTTATCTCCTTTTAGGTAGTAACTTGAAAAAGAGAAGTTCAGAGCTTATTAAAGAGGAAGTAGGAGATCCCTACTAAGTAGTAGTTTGCAGAAATAAAATGAGGTAGGAGCCTCTTGTAGGTAGAAGGCTACATAACATTAATGTAGAAGAAGGAGTAGGAGTTTCCAAGTAAGTTGTAGCTTTCAAATAGTAGATAGGTTGGAGCCTCCAAAATCCAATGTATTAGAGGAAATAGGAGCTTGCCTTTGTATCACAACAACAAAAAATTCACGGTTTTTCCCTTTATGGGTTTCCACTTATATCTGGTGTCAACATGTATTTTCTTTCTGTTGATTCGTATGTTGTAGTTGAACGTTGTTGACACATTAAATATGTTTTTCATATATGCTACTATTTTAATAGTTCAAATCAATATTGAAAAGAATGTAAAGCAAAAATTTATGTCCATGAATGCACTACACTAATTCACCCCCCGCTTTGTATAGTCAAGTTTCCAACAATTGGTATTAGAGTTGGTTCCTTTTTTATCATCCTAATAGTTGGGTCGTAAACCTAGTTGAATCATGGATTATCAAAGTGTAATTATGCTTAGTACATCAAAATTTAAGGATTAGGGAGAAAATGTAAAATTTGAATTGATAGGTTATGGACCTCATGCTTGGAAGCTAGTGTGTGATGGATATAGTAAAGATTCACCCTAAACACAAGAACAACAATGGAATGGTCAACTAAATGTGTAATTTACAACAATATTCACAATCTAGATCTTGAGATAATAAAAGATCTCAAATATACAAAAGAAATATGGGATAGGTTGCAAGGCATGCATGAAGGAGAAAATAGTAGAAGCAATGTAGAAAAATAAAATAAGAATAACAAGAAGGATCATCAAATAGAAATTGTTTAGTATAATGAGGCTTGTTCTGCTAGTGAGAATGTACCTAATTTTCATGAGGAGAAGTTAGTAGAAGAACAAGCCAAGATTGACTCAACCTTGGCTAAAATAGAAAGACTTACAAGTGAAAACATAGATCAAAAGAATTTGTTGCAAATATGTGATGAGAAAGAGAATGAATTCAAAGAAGAAATCATTAGTCCGAGGACACACTTGGAAGAAGTGAGGATATTTTAAGAGGTGATCAGTAATCGAAAAATGGAAAGAGAATAACAGTGTGAAATATTAGAAGTTGAGGTTGTTTTAGCAAGAAATGAGGTAGGTACAAGAGAGAAAATAATATGACAAGTTAGAAGAGGAAGTTATCTCCATGAAAAATACATCTGAAAAGAGAATTAGCTCAAAGGAAGCCATAGAAGATAATAAAGTATCTTTGAAAATAGCTATAGGAAAAGATGAAAAGAGCATTAGCTCAAAGGCAGACATAGAAGATAATAAAGTATCTTTGAAAATATCTATAGGAAAAGATGCAAGAAACATGATTAAAAAACAAGGAAACAAAAACAAGCATTAGAACCATTAGCAAATGAATGATTCAAAGAACGTTTCTTTTGAAAGAAGGTTATTTTCTCCTGAAGATGAATTGAGAAAATATGAAAGGTTCCAAAGGAAATCCTTTGCTCCTTTGAAATGTTTCAAGTGCTTTTCTTTCCATAACCTTGGGCATGTAGCAACAAAATGTAAGAGTAGTTAAATCAAGGTCCATCAATCGAAGATGCAACAGACAATGAAGTTCCCTCAACCAAGAAAAAAAAGAAGACCCTTCCTTGTGAGAAGGTTATAAACTACCAGGTACACAAACTATTTCTTTGGCTACTATTATTTGTGTAATGCCTTTGGCCATATGGGTATTGATTGCAAACTATATGAAAATAAGAATATAAGTGCATTGAGAAAGTCATACAAGGATAAAAACAAAAGACATAAGTATTTTCCTCCCTTTCTAAGTCACATAAGATGCCATAAAAGCGACAACAATGGACACATAGCCAAATGTTTCAATATTCCATGTACCTTAAAGAAATATAGACATAAGATGGAGGTCACTCAAAGTAGATTGAACCATCTGTCAGAAGAAAATGCACATAGCAGAAGACATACCACCAAAGTATAGAAAAGGAAGAAAGACTAGCATGTGAATTCAATAAAAAATTGAAGTTAGCATGGCCTTAGGGGGAGCTTCTCAAGGAAATAAAGAAGGATTTGGTCAATGTTAGAGTAGCAGTGCCTCAGGAGAAGAACAACCCCAATAGTGTTCTTTGAAGACATGACAAGACAATAATTTTGATTTAGAGCTTGTGTGTTTTGTTAATAAGATATATTCTATCTATCCCATCGGAAATGAAATTAATCTTTCTTAGATAATTTTCATTAGTTTCCAAATATTCAGGAGTCAAAAATCTAAGAATGCAAGGATATGGCTAGTATAGGTATATGTTATGAAATACATGTTGTGTGGGTTCATTAATTGATGCACTAAGGGTCATTGGAAAAAAGAGATGGTGGGAAATGTAAGCAAGCATTGTATGATCACTATTGGGAAAAGGCCCAACTTTGGATTATGATATTTAGCTATGCTCGTAACTATTTCTCGACATGACTATTTATTCATAGTTCTTGGAGCATCATACACATTTCCATCTTGGAGAATGAACAATGTATCTCATATGAAATTTTTGCTGGCACATGCATGTTTTTTGTTCTACCACATTACATCCAATATCACCCTTCAATGGCTATTACATGCTATTTCAGAATTACCAAATTATTTAGTTTGTCATACAATATTTTTGGATATTTGCACTTTCATATTTCATCACAATTTTAGAAACCTTTTCCATTGCAAACTTTCCTTATTATGACTTCACGGATGGAGAATCATTGTAAAAAGTGGGATCTCTATTATATGTTATCTATTTTTTTGTTAGATTCCCAATGTTCATAAGGTTGGACGAGAAACCAAATGATCCTTGGAAATTTTCTAGAACAAATATTGATGCACTAAGAGCAGTTCAAACTAAGGCATCTTTCTATCCAACTCAACCACAAAGAAAGCATATTGAAACAAGTGATTTATGGGATGTGTGTTATAATTGTGTTAAATTTTGAGTTTAACATGTTCTTTATTTAGGTCAATTACTTCAATGAATCATATTAGCCCAATTCACCATTTTATTGCAATCATTATGTTGACAATAACTGATAAAATAATATAGATCGTAATTACAAAGGACGAGCCAAGACAAGAGAACACAAAATTGGCTCAATTCAGGGAAAAACCCCAAGATGGGGAAAACCCTTGATCGAATCTTCTTATTATTAAAAATCAAATGTTTAGTAGAGAGAGAGAGATAGTACAATGATTTAGAGTCAGAATGACTAGCCAACATTAAGATCTGAAAACAATGTTCATAGACCCAATCAATCATATGATAAGGGCAACTATAGATCACTGTAGAAGGTGGGTTTGATTAGGGAAACAAAAAATAACTATAGTCAAGGTCCATGATTCATTCTTTCTACTGCGGCCTTCCTTATCCTTCATGATATTGTCCTTCGCTAGCTCTAGTAGCTAGTTTATGATCATATTAAGGCCATTGTTTTCTTTATCTCTGTGGACCTTGGATAGGGCTTCAGTGGCATGTGGTTGCAACCCTTATTTAATACATGAATGCCTTCAAACAATGTGGCTTGCTCTCTAAACAAGGTATCTATACTTTTCTATTATTCTGGCCTCCTTTTAGGTATCCAGATCACCTCCAACAACCACTAGTTTACAAGTACTTAATGTATGTGGTTTGCTACAACAGCTCAACCTCCTGAGTAAATGATTCTAGACCTATAGCCTAGCTGTAAGAGGGTCTCCTAACTTCAGCCTTCTTCCTAAGAGAGAAATCCATGCAAAGATAGCCATAACCCATTCACAGACATTCCCTTAACCATAGTAGAGTTTTGTTCCTAAACTTGGACTTGTTGAAGCCAAAATCCTAACCAAAATAGTCCCATTCATACTCAAATTCATCCTCCATAAGCTTCATTGTCTCACTGATGTCCTTGCTAAGGTGCACATCAGATATACCAAATGATGGAGGACACCTCTATATATATACCAATTTGTCCTTATGGAGGTGAAGTTGACCTTGACACTTGGAGGCAAATTTGAATTTAAAATTTTCAATTTTCCTGCCTTAATAAAGTCATGACTTGTAGAATTTATTTTAAATATTTTTCCTTATCCAAATTTGGTGTTTTTTAGGTCTATTTTGGTCCTCTTGAAAAGAGGAATTAAATTACACAATTATCTTCCTCAAAGGATATGTCCAAAGTGGGATTTGGCTCTAGTTGCCAATTTTAACATCCCCTCTCAACTAGGGAGAATCCCACCTGTCAAACCAACAATTATGTCACTAATCATCATGCCATCATGAACCATCTCTATATCCCGATTCTTCTTTGATCTATTAAACACTGAAATAATAATGAAGAATAATTGATCAAGCAAGTCAGAAGACCTTACCACTCTCCACTGACAAAAAGTCAGTCCAGAGGTAAAACCTGAATCAGGCTTGATCCCAGATCAAGTTGAAGAACACCAAGCATCTTAGTCATAGGGAGTGCGGTAGTACCTGATGCATCCATCAGCAGTGCTATGGGCCTTAACCACTTTTCCCAACTCATTGACTAAATGAGAGGTACTTCCCATGTGTCCCAAACTACATGGGTAGGATGATACTAAATCAATAGCAGGGATAGAATGTATCACATCCTTCTCACAACCACACGTAGGGAAAGGATGAACCACATCCTACAATTACACGTAACAATCACATGTAGGGAAAGGATGAACCATGTCTTACAATCACACATCACAATCACAAGTAGGGAAAGGACAACGTTACAAATCACATCCTACATATGTAAATTACTGAGAGCAAGAAAAGGATGAACCATGTCCTACAAACACAAGTTACAATCACATGTAGGGAAAGGACAAACCACATCCTACAAACACAAGTCACAACAATCAATTGTAGGAAGGATCCTACATGTGGGGAAAGGATGAATCACATCCCACTTACATGTCAACCACTAATCATAGAGAATGAGCATCCTACATGTTGGGAAAGGATGAACCATGTCCCACTGACATGTCAAGTGATACTTATATGCATCTCTCACTAGGGTATCCACAGGAGAAGGTGAGCTACTCATCCTGCTCATATGCCATAAGAGAAGGTGAACCAATCATCCTATGCATATCTCATAAATCATAGGAGAAGGTGAACCACTCACCATACACATGTCAACCATCATGGGGTATCACAGGGGAAGGTGAACCACTCACCTTGTACGCAACATATCAATAGGCGAAGGTGAATCACTCACCCTATGGTTGCTCATAGCTTCAAGAAGTACCCCAAGCCCCCAAGTTCTCTCAAAGTTAAATGTTTAATTGGAGCCCTCATAGTAGGGTATTTTCTTGATTTTCAAGTACTTTCATAGTAAGAGGCAATGTAATGATGATAGACACATGTGCATCCATCCAGGAATGATGGAACTTGAATGCTTCTGGTTGTACTATAAATAAAGTGGTGTCTGATGTCAATATGAGCAGCACTCCAAGTCTTCAATATACAACAATGTTGATGAGCATAAATGCCTTCATGATAAGCCATGCTTGTTGCTTTGTAAATTTTTCTTTAATGGTGCTTTTAGACTTCAATCTTTGACTTTTCAAGAAATAAATGGGGACCTCAAGAGATATAGAACATAGATGTGTTCTTACCATTCAACATATAGTCAAACTAGCAACTCTCTGCAATGTACTTTAGAATGTAATTAATCTTAATGAGTAGTTGTCCCATATATGAGGCTTATCCATAAGCAACTTTTCCAACCTTTAAAATTAGGACATACATCATTAATAAACATCATAGTTCTCTCCCAAAACATATACATCTAGTTGTTTTCATCCTACAAATGATCCTTTAATCCATGTGCCAAAATCATCCAATTGTAATATACAACTTATATGTAGTCTCTAATGAAATAGAGATATGAGTTATGAGGGTCATCATACGCATATGATATAACTTGACTCAACATTGAACAATAAAATCATCAGGATGATATAGCTCCCTCTGAAGCATTGCTATGACAGCTACCAATACATCAAATTTCCCAATTTATGAAGAGGAGCATCCTCTCTCATTCAGACAATTCTTCATAGGATCATGTCTCAATGTAATAAACACATAATCTTCTACTTACCGTGCTTCACAAGACATTATGTCATGCACTCTCTTTAAGGATGAAAGATTCAATTTCTTAAACTCGACATATCTAGTTGCTTCTTCATAGATAAGCTATGTCTTGTTCATAACTTTGTTTGTGAACAAGATTATAACATATCACCATTGCAATTGGATAGTAATGATATCATACATAATTTTGGACTAAAAAGAAGCCATAGATGATGTTGAGTTGTATGTGCTAGATGTCATACATAGGGTTGATGCCATATATCACTATCAAGGTAGTTGTTCCCCATGAGTTGATGTTCCATTTGATCCCATACTGACTACATATTGCTGCCAATGGATTTCTGCAATCCACAGATTCTTATAACACTACCACTTTAACTATCTATGGTATCCGCTTCTGCTAATACTCCTGTTGTCTCTCTTCATTTACCATACAGTTCCATTTTGGCCAAAGCATGTTTATTTCAAACATCTCACAACTATTTTTTCTCTATGAGAGAGTCAT